>JBBPLE010000277.1:0-16678 GCA_038089675.1 Boletales sp. KT-2023b | reverse complement strand
CTACCATGCAACCTCTGGACATGTCTTACCACCAGGAGAGGAGCTTCCAACTTTAAGTCAGAGGAAGCAGCACTGGGAATGACATGAGGCTTTGGACACCTTCCTGCAAGTGATCCACTCATCCCCATGTCATGCTCCTTCCCCTTCTTGGAGACACCATCAATGAGAGCCAATCTAGTGCCTGATGCATGCTTCTTGACAGCACAGGCATCTGACTCAGCAGGTGGTTCATTGGTTTTGCATTTGTGATCATTGATGGGGTGCAGATAATTCCCCACATCAATGTCAATAACACCACTGACCTCACCCTCTGGAAGCTTATCTTTGCTTGATGTAATTTCAATATGGTTGCACTTCTGCAACAGTGCCTGAGAATCATTGGTAGCACCTGCAGGCTTGAGCTTCTTGGCAGGACAAGTTTGGATGCCAGAAGATGATCCATCACTACTGCTGATCATCACCAGATTGTCTTTTGTGCCCCCAGAAATGCCCTTTTGTTTGATTCATGTCACAGTGAGATGTGCAAGGCATGGGGGCCCTGTATAGTCTATGTGTCCACAGACATACATATGTGGAGCATTCGAGAGCCTGCTTTCAGCCAGAGGCACAGCACCAATGATGACAGGAGCAAGGGAGTCAGTGAGAGCATCTGGGATCAACAGCATCCAGGATAAATACTAAATACTAAAAATATGTTGAATAATGTACTCTGCACTTCTTTTCCAATTACTTTGGTAATCCTAATATCACCATCAATGAGTGCTTGATTAAGATGTTGACACTCAGCTTGACTGAGATCTGCAATCCCCTTTGTATGAGTGATGCCATTGTGGAGTTGGCCTGGCATCAACATGCTGGGAGGCCAGCCCTCTAAAACCATTCCTTAGGCTGTGAGGGTACTGTGGAGGGTGGACCAAGGGAATAGGCCACTTTTGAACTTCATGGCATCTCCACTGGCTGACTCTGTGTCACTTTTAAATCTGATGAATATGGTGAAAATCATATGACTTACAAATCAGATGTGCAAATGCATTCTTGATAGACATTAGAAAAGTTGCTTCCTTGTTTGAATCTGACAATTCTGCTCCAAGACCTGGCATAGCACATGGGATGGATGAGTTCGGCATGTGTGTTGCACAGGGCACAAGCACATCATTAGATTGATTGGGATTGTCAATATCCATGAATGTCTCATTAACAGTCTCCAGGGAGACATGATTGCTAGCAAGACATTAGGGTCAGAAGCTCAGCATGATGACCTGACTTACTACACATGCACTTTAAGATGTCCAATGATCATGTTGTCATCAGTGTGGCAATGAGTCTCAAAGAACTGCAATGCCACCTTTAGCTCTACACAAAGGAATCTACATATCACCTCACCTTTTTTGCTCCAGCAGTCATATGCATGAACCCCAATGAGTTGTCTTCATTGACAACCTTTCTGCACATGACAAGTGCCATCTTAAACCCATGCTTTGCTGCAGCACCCTTGAGCTACAACATACCATTACCCATATGGTAATGAAAACACTCTGACAGACTTACAATTGAGATAAGCCTCTTTCAAAATTTACCAAAGTCTTGCATCTGCTGAGCAACTGTTTGTGGTGAAGAATCAGAGGCTTCAATCAGGTCATGGAGATTGAGGATTTCCTGCCATGTCTTGGGGTTCTCATCCTTAAACTTCATGTAAAGCTGATGACATGTTCTAGGAGTGATTACATAATGTGAGCTAACTATCAATAAAGTATGGTTCTAAATACACATACTGGGAGCATCCAGTGTGAGGGACATCCTTCATCATTCTTGCTCATTGTGTTTCACAAGGTAAGTTGCATAGCAGTTTCAATAATTGATCCCATTGACAACACAGCCATAGCTTTTGTGCCAGCCATCCAGGACTTGCTGTGGCATGAGTGAAGTTTGCTTGATTGTGTTGGTGAGTATGTCCTTGAGTTGTGTGTAGGTGGAAGAAAGAACAGCATTGATGGCAGCTGTGTGATACCCAAAGGTGGGAGTGGACAGGCCCTCTCCAGAATCTGAGAACCAAGTTGGCAAGGCTAAATCAATGGGAATTGGATGTGTGTCAATGTTGGTGGTGGTGGGAGGGGCAACCTGGGAAGGAGCTGGCAGAATATCAACTGCAAGAGGGATGAGGACCTGAGTAGATCCAATAGGATTACCATCCTTGACAAGGCTGGTGGAAGAGCAATCCTCCAATTGAGAGCAAGGGATGATGGAAGAATCTTGAGTGGCTATGGCAGGACTTATGGAGGGGCAATCCTCCAACTGAGGGCAAGGGACAATGGAAGAACCTAGAGTGGCTGTGGCAGGACTCATGGAAGGGCAATCCTCTGACTGAGGGCAAGGGTCAATGGAAGAACCTTGAGTGGCCATGGCAGGGCTTGTGAAGTGATCCTCCAACTGAGGGCAAGGATTGGGCAGCTCTGTGAGAATGTGGGCATCATTAGTTGAGTCCTTGCTTGCTGATAGAGGGACTTGAGTGACTGCATTGATGCCAGAGGGACCATCCATGGCTCCTGGCAATGAGGGATCCTCTCCCAACTGAGCTCAGCATGTCTCTACCTGTTGAATGAGTCCAGTATCATGGGTGGTCAGTTTAATGTGTTGGTGAAGTCAAGCAGGGGTCTCATACAATGTTGGTGAGGGCTGATGAGGGCCTCTGCCAATCTGATTTGGAAGACATAGATTGTCAGTGCCTTCAATCAATGGCAGTTCTTCCATGATTGGCAGTGGCATGGAGGGTTTTGATTTGTGGCATAATTGGCATGGCATTTCTTCAAAAAAAAAAAGAAGTCAACATGGCTTTGCAAAAACAAACAGATGAACATACCAAAATGGTGACAATCACAACAAAAGACAGAAAAATACAGAAAAACCCCACAGACAAGTGGGAATTAATTGCCAAGATGGGGAAATAGCCTATGAAACTATCAGCCCAGCCCACATGTGACATCAGAACATACCACCCACCAGAAGTAACAAGGGTTGAAGTGATGTCAACAAGATTGGGAAACAAGAAGGGGAAATAGCCTGCAAAGCCATCAACTTGCATATGTGTCATTGGAAGACATAACCCACTGGAAGTAACAAGAGATGAAGTGTTCTAGACAAGGCTAAAAAACAAGAGGAAAGCAGTTAGCAATGTTGTCAGATGGAGATATGAAAGAATTACCAACAAAAAAGGTGGGACTGAAGTATTTTGAGACTGGAGGTGCTAGGGTGGCTTGCAGATGACTGTTGAATGCAGTGGAGAGGACAAATTGACAAAATGCCTGGCTTCAGTACCCTCTTTATGCCTCCAATTGGACTCTATGATGCCTCTGGACCCAAGGATATGGGGATTCACCATCAAATGGTTCTTCTGCCAGGGGAAGATAGAACACCAGCTGGTGAGCTACTGTACCAATAATTCAGTCTTCATGTGTATGATCACTTAGTCACAGAGATATCAACTCACCACTGATACACATGTCATTTTTTACTGTTGGAATTTGAAGTGTGAGGTACAAACAATAGTTGGTGGTGCTCACTTACCATGTGGCAAGAATGCCTCCATGGCATCTGCATGTGATGAAGCAGAGAGCTTTGGTAAGTCAGACATGGAGATGTCCCCTAAGTCGGCAACAGTGTCAATAAGCTGACTAGAGCATGGTGGGTTGGTGTTTTCCAAGGTGGTATGGCTGTTGGTGAGTACTAGTGACATCCATAGACCCTTCACCACTTGCCTAGGCATGATTGCCAGTGGGCATAAGGGGCAAACTTTGAGGGCAAATCACCAATATGATTCATCATGATTGCTGGGCAGACATAAGGAGCAAGCTTTGAGGGGGTGAATCACCATTACAATTTGGATGTTGCATAAGACTCAGAAGTGTCTTCTCAAGTCAATGCACAGGGTAAACAGTGAACTGAATAAATACCAGCAGAAGAGACACTTGGAGCAAATTCAACTCATCATGACAACCCACCTGCCTGACTGTGTCTTCTTCCTTTCTCCAAAAGCCTATGTGAGGGTGCACACACTCCACATCACACAGAAAGACTTTACCATAGAACTGGTTGACAGCTTACCTGATGAACTCCATGGATGGACCTGTCTGCCTGGAGAATGCTTCACTGTGATGGACAAAATAGACTGTCGCATCCACTCTGCCATTCACAATGGACATCCCATAGAAGTGATCTTGGTCCATGAACTAGATGTGAGGATGAATGGAATGAGCAGACAAAAATTTATTGTTGCTCTGGTTTGTACCAGAGGTGGAGGCATACTGTTTCCCATCATAAATGAGGATGTTGACATTTTTGTGCAGCTGGTAGCAAAGTGAGCATGCTGTTGGAGGCCTGAACATGAACTTACTGTCATGTGCTGATAGGTGGGCACTTGAAGAAGGACCAGGTGTCACTTTGTACCAGTTGATGGATTTCAATCTGCTGTAAAGTGAGCAGTCATATGTTCACATGTTGGATGCAATGCATGGAAGGTGATTGATGATTATGTACATAAATTCACACCCTACATGCATCATGTAAACAAGATATGAGAAAGAAGTATCTACAATCAATTGATGTTCAAAATTATTTAGCCTGCACCCAGCAAGCCTCACCATTGTCAATACATTCATGAAGAAGTAGTAGGGCTTCCTCCATGCAAGCTACCTTGATACATACAGCATTCTTGACTAACAGAACATGAGGCAATGCTTGGGGCCTACTCACAACTTAGAGTTAGTGTGATGAAGCTTACAGTTGGTGCACACTTACCATGAGGCAACAATGCCTATGTGGAGTCTGTGGGTGATGAGGTAGAGCTGCCCAGTGGCACCCTGTTCTGGGAGATTGTAGAGGAAGTCGTTGTACATGACTTGCATATGACTATCCAAGGTGAGTTTCCCTGATACAAAAAATTCAAGAGAGCCATTGGGGTTGAAATTGGTGGTTGCTAACACATGTAAAATTTCATTTACCCTCCTTGTTGTCATAGGAGAAGGTGTCCTGGGCTGGGGATGAGGAGAGTTCAGAGGAGTAGGAGGGTCAGACACATCACCCAAGTCAGTGAGGGTGTCAACTGGGAGACTAGCACCAGATTGGTTGCTTTCCAAGTCAGTAAGACTATCAATGAGTTGACTGGCAACATCCATAAACTCTCCCAGGAGCTGATGCATCTGGCACATGAGTTCTGTCAATAGTTAGGGCACCCACCTTGGACAGGAAGAGTGAAATGATGAACTTATCAATATGGAAAGCCTTAGGAGTGTTGATGATTGTGTATGCAACTGGAGTGCAGATGATTGCCCCTAAGACTGGAGTGTCAATGACTGAGACTTGACATCAGACTCAGAGGACATCATGAATTGAAATTTTGAGGTGGGCTGAAGAGTTTTGAAAGTGAGGACTTTGGATAGCATCCATTGTATTAATGCTGAGGAAGAGTGTAGATGGCAAATCCCAGTCAGCAGTGGTGGTGCAGAATCCCCACTGTTGCAGAGCCAATCAGGCAGAGAATAATGGTCCTACTGAATAGCAGTCAGGTTACCTCATTGCCACTGAGCCAATCAGATTAGGAATAATGGTCCTACTGAATGACATAGTCTGTTGTTTGCATGATTCTCTGCATACTGATCATGATACAAGACTTGTAATACATTGAGAACTACACTACCAAACTGCCAGAATAACAAGAATCAGCCAAAGTATGTAATATACAACAACATGGTAGAAAGACAATGATGGCCACTAGGCCCACTACCATACTAATGGCAGATACTACATCAATGCTATGTTCCTATCTACCTTCATATGGGTTGACATGCAAAATATTTTACCCTCACAGAAAAACAGGCTGCCCACCACATTCAACACACAAATTATTCTCAGACATACAAGTGAGTTATACCTATAGTATCTAATTGACTCACATTCATCCCTATCATACTGAAATAGAGGTCGCCAGCAGTGCACTGCACAGAATCACACAGCATATGTTAAGCATCATGCTCAAGCAGACACTGCTGATGCTCAGACACTTGAGTAAGTGATGGTCAAATATCCATCTCATTAGCTAACCATATCTAATCAACTACAGAATTCCGAATCATCTTCCACCATCTCTGATAGCACTCGCCAGGATACCTCTTCTGGACTCACACCTATTTCATTTGGTGGCCCAGAGCACAGATGAAGTAAATGAATCAGAACTCGTTCATTGGGACAAGGACCCACCTTATTTGCAACCTGAGCTGGCTAATACCCCACAAGAGGAGCAGTTCATAAGGAACCTCATGGACATTATATTTGGCAGATGGACTTGTCTAGAGATCAAGGCAAGGACTCACTGCAAACAGTGATATCACATGGGGGAAAGGCAAGGGCTTATATTGGACCTCTGTAAGACTGCCGCTAAGGTGTTTGTTCAATGGGAATGACTTAGCATCCTGATTGTCACATGTGACACATAGAGGCACAAAGAGGTGGCCAAGAGTTTATTGCAGTGGTGAGCCAGGATTACATATTTTTATCACATCGAAGCTACCATGATAGAGAATGGTGATAATCCTTATTAGTTGACTACTGGATGGGGAGTGATAGTACTAGTGCTTGTAAGTACTGGTGAAAGTGTGTTATGTTTTCCTCATTTAGTCCTGTGACATTGTAACCATGCAAAATGGCTGTGACTCCAGCTAAAAGCCAGATGCCACAGTCATAACCATTTGTCTGCAATGGGACCATCTAGAGTGAAATTCATTTAAGTCTTGCCAAGAACAGAAGAAAGCATACCATCAGTGGGCATGCCATCCATGGACCCCTATCAATCTGCACCTCTGGGTATGTCTGTTTCACAATCAACATCAATCAAGTGATAAGTTCCATGATATCCTGCAAATATCCACATAAGAGAGGTATTGGATCTATGCATCAGTACATACCCAAACATCACTTTTCCACAGCTTCTGTTCACCCAGACTGTCAAAGAGGTGGAGCTCCTGACTGGATAGGTGCACAATACAGAGGATCCAATGAGCTGATGAAGATTGGTGGATGGGAATAATCCATGTATTTTCTTCCAGAAGTTTGTGTAGGCAGTGGATTTCCAGAGTGTGTAGTTGCTGGCATGGTATTGAATATGAGTCAGGTGGTGAGTTGAGAACATAGCGAAGTTGTGAGTACAAGGGATGTTGAGCGCAGAGAAGAGCAGTGGAATGCACCTGTTGATACATACATCATTGGTGCATGCTGAGGGTGAGAGCTGCAATATGTCTGGACCTTCAAATAGAAGGCTCAGAAATCCATCAGTGGCAGCACGCTTCCTCCTGGCACTGGTGTGATCAGCCACTATCGGGATATGGCCTCATGGAACAGGGAGGGTTGGATCCAATTTCAAATCCTGTTAATGTCAGAGAAGAGACCACATGCAAAGAAGGTAAACAATACCTTCAGTACTTCCCAAATGATTCTAAACTGAAGGACTTCCTCGTCAGTGTCTTCATGGATATCATTCTCACCTGAACTTGGTGCTGTTAGGTAGTCAATGAAGATGGCATCACCAGGCTCAATGCCTCTTTCCGCTTCTGAGCTGAGAAGGCTGTCATCACAAATGTTTTTCTCCTCAGGTACATCATCCAGAGCTTTGACAATGGTTGGTTTCAGCCACAACAGCAGGATTTCGGCAGCAGAGCCAGACAGAGTGAGCACTAGTGACTTTGCCTCCTTGATTTGGCTATCAAATTGTGTCTTTGAAGCCAATGGGTTCAACCATCTTGATGCTAAAGTCAAAAGTTGTTCACATTGCTGCTGCAATGCAAAGCAGAATATTTCATCTAATTTTCATCAGTCATTAGCTTTCCATTGAGTTAAGAAAACATACTTTCTTCAATGTGCAACATGAGCTCTACTGAGACAAGTTCAGCACCACACCAGCAACAGAGATTATCAGCTTCCATACCCAAACAATGGTGCTCTTCTAAGCATCAGTCACACTTGAGCATCACATGGATTCCATTGTGAACATCTTGGTTGTCTATCCATTGTGGAATTTCTCCTACAGATGGTGAGATCCACATGTCCTCCATCAAAGATTGGTGGTTGCATAGGTCATTAAGTTTAGTCAGCAGGGGCATCAGGAGCAGAATGGATGATGTTGGATCATAAAGCCTCTCCAGTTGCTTGCAATATGAATTGAACTTACAGATGGCACTCATAAGTGCAGGCTGTCATTTTGCAATTGCCTTTCATGTTTGTTGATGGAGTTTAGTTCCTGAAAAATTTACAACTACATTAGAAGAGTCATGGGACTATGCAGATCCAATCATTACCTAATGCCTGCTGTGCTCCTCTGACCACCTGATCAAGTTTATCCCATTTGAAGAAGCTGCAAATTGCCCGTTTTCTGATGTTGATTTTCAAGTCCTGCACCAAGAGGAGGATTTGTATGAAATTGAGACTGACACCTTTGAGTTCAGGAAACTTGTTGCATACATTGAGAGAGGTGTAGAGAGCATCCACCTTCGTCATCAAGCAGTCATGTGTTCACTCCAGACTGCCCAGTGTGTCTAATGTGTTTTCAGAGACAGCCTCCTTCCCTATTGCAGTTTTCATGCTCTGAATGGCCCTGACAGTGATATCAATGTCAGCTTGAAGCATCAAAACAGTGTCCAGTTCTTTTTTTAGGTGCATTGGTGCATCTGGTAACCATAGTCACAATTAGTTTAAAAAGCCAAGGATAAAGGAGTGGCATACATGCTCAAATTGACAGTTGAGACTCCTTCTGAGAAGCCCATTGGGTGGCAAGTTCCTTGGTGGGGACTCCACAGTCCTTGATCCAGTCTTGCACCACCCTGCCTTGCTCTTGCACTTTGCATTGAAGCCTCCATTTGACCCACTCCCCCAGGTCATCTCACATCTCTGCACCAATTGCCATGGCTTGATGATCAATCAACCAAATTCATCATTGTTGCTAATGTAGTCAAATTAGTATCAAGTGTGTCAATATATCACAGATCTTACCAAGGAAGAGCACTTGATTCCAATCAGCTTAATCAGATGTGACCAAAGACGTTCCATCCCTTCTATGTCTGAAAGGCCTAGACCAACCACCATGCATGGATTGTACATAAATTGGCAAGCCCACTCATGGCCATATGCATGCATTGCAGTTGTGGTGAAACAGAGGCATGACACAATGTCTTGGGAGAAAATATCAAACTGAAATCATCAGTATCACACCATGACAATGCATGAATGACATACCATTGAAAGAGACCTTTCAATAACACATCCAATATCATATAGGATGACCACAGTGGCCTGGGATGGCAACAGAGCAAAGAGATGACTGATGAGCACTAAGACATACTTCTGTTGCTCTCCAGGTGTGTCTATGTTCATGAGGAATAATGGTATGTCATGGCAGCAGATCAGCACCATGAGACCTGTATCATCAAAGCTGTCCATGGAAGCCTTCTGCTTCTTCCCATCAGCAGCTTCCTAAAAGGCTTCACAAGAGTCAATAATGTTGTCAGGCACAACTGGCTTCCAAGTTTTGTTGGCTTCTTTCATTGCTTCTCAATATGAACACCCATTTCATCAACCTGCAGTTTAGGAAGGAAGTATGCTGGATCATAAAACAATGGGCTATCATTTACAGACCTCTGGTGATGGTGGTGGAAATTGCCATCTGTGGCAACATGGATATCACCACCATGAGCAATTGACCTTCCAAAAACAGTTCCTCTGAAGCAAGTGGGACACTGTTGGATGAGAATTGATGCACAGCTTCCAGGGGCAAGTGAATGCTTGGAGGAGGTAACCACATCAGGGATGGAAGAAGGCGTAGAAGTGTTGTGCACAGACATCATGGGAGATGGGTTGTGGGGCATCATGGGTTGTAAATGCTGAATAGGTGTGCAAGGTGCTGAAGTTGGTGTGATTGGGAGGGTGAGGGCTTTGGCAATTCTTACACAATTGTGACAGACTTGGAGTGTGGCCTCAATTCTCTGGTCCACCTCCACCTGGAGTATGTCATACCACTGAATGGCCACCCCCAGACTGCATCAGAAAGATTCCTGGATCATGGTTCCCTGTCTTTCAGTTACAACATAATTGAAGATACAAAAAATAGACACTTACATCCTTATTAACCGTCTGAAACCCACACCAAACATAGTGGGTATGTAACGCAGAAGCAAGTGCGTTGATAGCATCACATGAGTGCTCAAAGAGCATTCAATAGAATGCCAGTAATTCAACAGACACAGCCATATGAGGCTGAGATGGGGCAGTGGGGAAAAAACCAAAGTGAAGAAGCACCTGGGCTGCAGTTGCACACCCACAGCTCATGACCTCAATAGGAGCAAAATCTAGATGACATCAAAGCTAGTGTGAATTGAACTCAGATGAGATGACAGAAACTTACAGTCAAAATGGAGACCATGTGTTATGATTCACCTCTTTTTCATTGATATGATAGACCAGCCCAACCCAGTACCTTTTACTTTCTTTAGAGTGCTCTAGAACATGCAATGTGTTCATCACACACCTTTCATTTCCACTTTCTATTCTTGTTATCTATGCTTCTGCTTCTCATGGAAGGTTCTATCTTCATTTGCTTAGTAACAAACCTTCCATGACCTTCCATTAGTTTCCATTCTTCGCAGTACTTAAGCTGTCATCCTACTTGATGTATCTTCAGCTTAGTCCTGCTCAATCATACCTTGATCTCCTTGAATCCTTGAACCCCTTTGTTGACATCATCGTTGAATGACTCTCTTGAATCCCTTCATCAACATCATCATTAGACGACTCTCTAGAACTCCTTCGTCGAACTTATTGTCGGACAACTTCCTTAGACTCCTTTGTCAACCTCATTGTTGGACAATTCTCTTGACCTTCTGGCAAGCTCTCTTGTCCAAATACCTTGAACCCTTGACCCCACAGTTAGTTCTTTGAGCCTATGCTCATTCCTACCTGGACCAAGCATAACACCATGTAGTTTAGTAGACTTGTGCAAGCAGTCACCAGTTTTGCAAAGGGAGATAAACTGCAGGATTGGCAGAAGCAGTTTCCCAAGCATTCTAGACATATAATGGAGGTCGGGCAAAACAAGAGTAGGAATGAGCTCCTTCCAGCTTGCATATAGACATTCAGCAGGAGCATCAGGCAGGATACATCAGGACAACTTTGTAACTTCAGTTTCAGATCCATGGCTCAGATCATGAGTTTTCTTGATGGCCTGTTCATGAGCATCCTGGATGACTGGTTCTGGTTCACCATCACTAGGAACGTAGTCATCATCCCCAGGATCAAGGTCTGCAGCGAAGTCATTGATGTTAGTGTCCAAAGCATCATTGGCAAGGGCATCGTTACTGGACCCTCCGATGGTGTCTGTATTTTTTCTTTGAAGTTGTTTGAGTCGTTCCAATAGATGCTGACGTTTGAAGGCTTGCCCAGGGATCTCTACGAGCCTCTGCATCTGAGTCTTATCTCTGGGACGCTTTGGACTCTCGAAATGTTTGCCAAGGCCATGCGATGCGATCTGGGTGCGTCGAGCGCCAGCCTTGGGCGGCATGTTGGGTATGTGGGACAAAAGGCGCAGTAGCACGTGGCTGCCATGCGATGCGTTGAGCGCCAGCCTTGGGCGGCATGTTGGGTATGTGGGACAAAAGGCGCAGCAGCACGTGGCTGCCGTGAGAGGTCTGACGAGGCCTGGGGGGACTGCGGAGAGCGATGGAAGGAGGCCCAATGAGGTCCGACGAGCGCAACGACTGGAGGTCTGTGTGAGGTCTAATGAGGCACGCGACGCAAAGGCGCCCGAACGAAACGTACCCGTGAGAACGAAACGACCCGTGAGAGGCACCGCGAGGCGCGCAAGGAGCGATGCAAAGGCCCGGTCAAGCTTCCTGAAAAGATTTGCAGGGGAACCTCTCGAGAGGTGTGGTCTCTCAGATATATTGCTGCCTACATCGAAAATGGGTCTCACAGATGGCTATTGCTTCCGAGAAGTGCTGCCTGAGGTGGGGTGGAGACTCGCGCTGAGAAGTTATTCGATGGTGCTGTTCTACAAATTTTTCTACGCAAGAGGTCCACCAGCTAGCCGAGTCGTTTCTTTAATTTCCTTGTTGAACGCCAGGCATCTTATTAGTTTTATTCGTACACTCTCGCTACGTTACTATATTTGGACACCCATTCTTTTGGACGGACTGGTTACCAGTCTACTATAAATTAGTTAGCTCACTTGACTAGACTCGGTCATACTTCTCCTGTCGTGTACCTCTCGCTCTCCAACATTTATTATCATGATTCGTTAGGACAATCTCAGTGATCTCACATACCAACGGCAATCATAAATGAACTGTTCTGGCCGATTTTATAGAATGGCGTGTCCGTGGCCCCTTGTGATCACAGAGTTTGGAGATTTGTAACTGATGGTTCTTCCCTCTGCACTTCCGCCCGCGAGGCTTTTCGTTTCTTTACTCAGGGATGCATGGTGTTGGTGTGAAGATGCTATTTGTGATGGATCACACATCATTCATCATGCGCATGAGTCCCACAGCTGGACAATGTACTGGCCCATTCTCTCGTCGAGATTTTCCTTACCCACTGTCTTCGCCGGCCGCCATAACTGCTATGGGGAGTACCTCGCAAGCCATGGCATATATAATGATTTAGCCTACGTAAAGGCTCGTCTCATCATCCTCATGATGCATCTCAGCTCCCTCGCGGCATTTTTCTTTGCCGTTCATGGTATCCTCGCTCAATCCCCATCCTCAGAACCCCCTGAAAGCGGTTCACCGACGACGGGCACGCCCGATGTCACTTTCCCTTCCTCGACATCTGTCGTCTTTTGCAGCGCCCCCGACTGCGCTGGCACTTGCGAGGTCGTCGAGACAGCCGACTACCGTAAGGGTACCACTGAGGGCGCGCCGAACGACATGGGCTTCCAGTCCATCTACCTGTATGACCCGGGGGACTACGACGTATATCTGTACGCGTGCTTGAACGACTGTCTGGTGATCAACCCCGTGGAGATCACGGAAGCGGAAACGTGTTACAACCTGTACAACAACAGCGTGTCGACCGACTTTTACACGTGGTACTATATGTTTGACACGACCAAGCGTTAACTGTTGGACAAAGGTGAGCGAATGAGGCTTTTGTTGCTTGACGTTTCTAAGACGGAATGGTGTATAGGTGGTGTTGGGGTGGTGCAGTCTGCGACAAGCGTTCAGAGGGGCGGGAAAATGTTGGTGTGCTAGCATCTATCATATACTATGTCGTTGACGCATGGTACTCGTGGTGATGCACTTTCCCAGAATCAACTAGGCCTAAAAGCTAGCGCGGTCAGGATCAGTTTTGTAACATTCGGTATAGCGAACACAGCATGTTGTCTAGGCAGCCTAAGACGAGTGCAAACATACCGGATCCAGGTTTGCAGTACGACCAGTTGCTGATGGATGCAAGTCGACACGGAGCGTGATATCCGATATAGTCTTCTGACACCGTTCGCCTACTAGCACACACATTAACCTCCTTCAGAGCACCTTGGTGACGGGCTAATCTGTATCGCCTCTTATCATGGTCCCCGCCCATGATCTGCTTATGAGGAATGAACACTGGATCTGTTATCTCTGGCACTTGTTTTCCGTGTCTCTGTGGCCATGGTGGGTTTCATTTTCTCCTCAAACTCCGCCCCAGGTGAGAAATATGTCAACAGTGAAGTGGAACATTACATCTTCCTTCATTGTAACATGTAGTCTAGCTCTGTAGATGTGGCTTCACACGCGACTACACGTACACGCTATCGGTAGCCAATTTTTGAGCATTTAGCCGGAAGCAATGCTATTTTATACCGGTCAATTTACACGGGTCCGAGTCTCCGTGGGAAAACGAAAACGGACCTTTGCAAGCCAGAGTAGTCGCCGTTGAAGAGATCAGCATCGCCCGGGTTCGGACCGGAGTCAGCATACTGCCAAAAGGTCGTATATTCCCATCCGGCGGGAAGGGTGCCAAGCTCCGACGCCCAGTCTGCAATCCACAATGGGTTGTTCGTACCAAAGTCGGCGCTGTTGTCAGTGCAAGAAGTCCACCAGCTCGTCGTAGTGTAGATGACTATATGAACGTCAACAAGTCCACATACGTGTTAATCAACGAAAAAAATCACCTGGGTAGCTGGCAAAAGTCAGAACAAGGTCAGAACAGCTGTTTTATTTGGTGAGAATTTCCTTACCGGCCCGTGGAGGCTTCGTATGTGTCCGAAAAATCTTGAATCCAAGAGATCATATCGGAGGCAGTCAGGCCATAGCACTCTGCGCCATCAGGATTGGCTATCTGAGGGTCAGCTCGTGTCACGGACGACGACAGTAGCAACCCACTCTCAGTGTCCAGCGCTCCGGGAAGAGTAATACCATCCGAGGTCCAGCCGCCTACCAGGCGGTTGGAGAATCAAGAGCATAAGGAGGGCAAGTATTCTCACCTCCATTGTCGAGGAAGTACGTTGCCTGAGCAGAGCCTGAGGATAAATTTGGCTGTGCAAAGTGATAAGCTCCGCGAATAAGACCAGCATCTGCAGCTCCTGTGTATTGAGAACTAAAAGAAGGCGAGACATAAGCTAAAAAAGACAGCTCGATTGAGTATTCTGACAAGAGAGGCAATCATAATAGTCGAACATGTCCCTTGAGTAGCTTTGATGTATGCAAACTCGATACCGTTATCGGCAACAGTGGTCCAGTCGACGTCGGGCTGGTAGTCGGAAACATCAATACCCTGCGGGTCGGAGCGTTTGACAGAGGTTGCTTGGGCAACAGCTAGAACAAAAGTGAATGGAGCGAGGTACTTCATTGTGGAGGGCCGGTGCGGTTGTAGACGACCGAGTTGAGCCAATCTCATGGCTCTTTTTAAGCCTAAACGGACTCGTCAGAAACTCAATTATTGTGCACGCTTGTGCCCGTTCGCGATCATAAACCATGTGTCGCTGTTTAGTCGTGTAACTTGAAAAGGTTTCATGAGAACATGTATACGTACTAGAAAGGCCATTTCCGAGGGGAGCCAATGTCAACTTCAGGATAACCTGACTCAGACTGCGAGAACAGATGATATTACCAGCGAAATCGGAGCGTCCCAACTCTTGAGCTTGATCATTGAATGATATCTACTTATGTGGTCAAACTGCATTAGCTTTGTGCAGTGCTGGCGGCTTAAGAGAAGCAGCTCCGCCGAGTGCTACGACAGTAATGAGAATATTGATGTCACAATGAAGTACCCGATCGCTTGTACCGAATGACTATCAGATCATGTGCTGAAGACCATAGAAGGTCTGTGAAGAACGCCTGAATTCACTACCCACTGGTGGCACGTTCAAACTGATCAAAGCGAAACTTTTTGTCCAGTGAAATTCAATACTCACGCTGTCCTGAGCCTGTGCATGCGAATTGAACACCGGGGTACATCGGTTACCGTAGCTCACTCTTCTCGTCTTGCATAAAAATGTGTGGTCTCGGTGTGCACGTTCAGCAGAGAGGGATGGCAATATCGAGACATGCATGATAGCAGGTGCAATGTGAACGTCGCAAATATCAAAACTGGCCTTGCAATCCTGCCATCTTTAGACATATTCCCACACATTGAAGCCAAGTTTTAACCAAAAGTTCTCCAAATTTGTTATAATGAGTGATAAGCCTTGATACCATGTTTGGACCATGGGAACTATATTATTAGTCCATATGACCCCATTGTGACTGCCCTTGGAATAGGAAAAATGAAAACTCATGGGTGTACATGACATCTAATAATATAAGCTGTGGAGTGCTCTCTGATTGAGCCCCATGTCATGCCACATTCTTCTGTGCTGCGGCAAGTGGTGCAACTCAATCTGTTGAGCTTGCTGAACACTCTCTGATCGAGTCCCGCATCATGCCATGCTCTTCCGCACTGCAGCAAGTGGTGTGGCTGCGTCATTTGTTGTGCTCATGCAAATTTTGTCACTGCTGCCACACTGTGCATTTTTGCGGCATGGCAAGTGGTGCAACTTCAGTCACTGATGTTCAGCCTACTCCTTTTGGTGGAGTGAGTGAAAGCCCCTAATTTTTAACAGCTGGCGCAAGTTCTGAAGAACAATAGTAAATACTTCAGTCGAGCAGATGCAAGACTGGGCTGTAGCTACCTGAAGAACAATAGTAAATACTACAGAATGTTAGCATATGATAACGAGTGATGTATGAGTGGCTTACCTCCAGTCGAGCAGATGTGAGACTGGAGGAAAGTGGTAGCAAGCAGAATGCTAAGGTAAATGAGTATCTGTATATGGTAATCTAGGATGGTATGTACGGTAGAGTAATGGCCTATGGTAATGCTGAGGACAGACTGAATTCCAACACACCCCCTCAGGCTGGCCGCATACCAAGACCATTGATTATCTTCAGATGTCTGGGGCATGCGAGGGGTTTGGTGAATCCATCAGCAACCATCTTGCTGGTGGGAATATATATGATTTGTATGTTGTGAGTATGTGTGTTACATACATGGGAAGGTCTCTTACATACCTGGGTTGGTTGGGCTTGAGGAGCTTACAACAGGTGATGGTGGTATCAAGTAAAGAATCAATTAGAACTCAGCTCTGCTGAGTCTGAAAGTAAATACATGTGATGTGTGAACTAATTAC
>JBBPLE010000276.1:30294-43660 GCA_038089675.1 Boletales sp. KT-2023b | reverse complement strand
GCCAACCAAATGTCCAATTACCCTATGGAACATGTTGCCACACTTCATGAAACCCGCACTGAGCTTACCAACCTCATCCTTTCTGTCATGCACCAACTGGAGATGGACAAACTAGCCACAGATGTTCTACATTATACCCAAGAACTTGACGAACGACACTGCCTCCACCAGAACCCATCCCCAGAAGCCTCTGAAGAACCTCTTACCCTTGAGGAACTAGCCATTATGGAACAAGCAGAAGTTAGTTGGGAAGGACAATGTAACATACCTCTTTCCCCCAACCATTACCTCTACAGTCAAGCATGCTTCCATTGCCACTGACTCTCCCACTGCATCAACTGTCCATATTATGTCTGCCCCCATTGTGCTCATCATTGTCCTGGCCACACCCAACATTGCTGTCCTCACCACCCTCATCCTTGTACCTTTAACCCTGTAAACTCTTCCTCCTCTTCTGCTTCTTCCACATGTTCTAGGCGTTCTGGTCCAGCACCACCCCAACCCCTCATTGAACAACTCTCCAACCCCCTGTCCTCTGGCTCTGGTTCTGCTCCTAGACAGGTCCCTCCCCCATCCTATTGTCATTGCCAAACCCCTCACCCTTGTCAACACCATTGTCATCCCTCCCCTGATCTCAAACTCGCTGACTTAGACTTAAACAATAACAACCCAGGATATGATGACTCGGTGTATGCCAACATGACTGATTCTCCTGGAGGAGATAGATGTATGGATTTCTGATTCTTTCTTTTGATTTTATTCTTCATCATAGCTTCGAATGTATTCTGGAGGTAATGTTATGATTTGTTTCTTTTTACGATAGACCAGCCTGACCTGGTACCTTTTACTTTCTTTAGAGTGCTCTAGAACATACAACGTGTTCGTTGCACACCTTTCATTTCTGCTTTTCTATTCTTGTTATCTATGCTTCTACTTCTCATAGAAGGTCCTATCTTCTTTCGCTTAGTAACAAACCTTCCATGACCTTCTATTAGTTTCCATTCTTTGCAGTACTTAAGCCATCGCTCTACTTGATGTATCCTTAGCTTAGTCCTGCTCAATCTTACCCTTGATCTCTTTGAATCCTCGAACTCCTTCATCAACCTCATTGTTGGACAATTCTCTTGAACTCTTTCATCAACTTCATCGTTGGATGATTCTCTTGAACTCTTTCATCAACTTCATCATCAGACGATTCTCTTGAACTCCTTCATCAACCTCATCGTTGGACGACTCCCTTGATCTCCTTCATCAACCTCATTGTTGGATGACCTCCTTGATCTCCTTTGTCAACCTCATCATTGGACAACTCCTTGACCCTTGGTTAAGTTCTCTTGACCAAATACCTTGAACCCTTGACCCACAACTAGTTCTTTGAGCCTACACTCATTCCTACCCAGACCAAGTGTAACATGCAGACTATGAGGAGCCTTCTAAGGGGATGGAGGAGTTGTGGAGAAGAACTCAAGAGGAATGGGAGAAGATACCAGCTGAGGTGTGTCAGGGATTGATTGAAAGCATGCCTAGGAGGATTCAGGCAGTCATTAAAGCCAAAGGAGGATATACCAAGTACTGATAAATACCAAATACCATATTCATTACTGAAAGTCCCAAAACTGTTACCATGGAGTTCTTGTTTTAAAATGGCCATATCTCTGCCATTCCTGGATGGAATCACGTGACTCAGGGTCCGATAGGTAGCCAGGGGTGTGTGCTACTATTTGTCCCACCAATGCTAAGCGTAATTCCCACAGGTGTTTGCGGTGCGCTTCACACACCATGTTAGGGTTAGCACATTGTAACAGTTTTGGGAGTCACTGTATATGGCATTTGGCCATTGCCTCTGGGAGATCCAGGGTGTATGTGCTACTGGCAGCATCTGCCTTCAGGACCTTTATAGGTCTGATGTATCTGGGGATGAGCTTATGGGCTTGTCTTTTCAGCATAGCCAGATTCTGCATGGACAAGTACACCAGATCACCCACATGGAGGGATTGACCCTCCTTACACTTCTTATTTGCACAGTATGTCTGTACCACCCTACTCTCAATGATGGTATCATGTGCCATCTCCAGGTTTTGCAAAGCCTGTTTCACAAATGTGCACACTCCCAGTGCTGTGGAGGTTTTCCCTCCCTTGATATGTTGCGTAACCTCAGGCATATACCCATAATTCAGCTTGAATGGCATGAAGCCTGTTGAGCTGCTAATGCTTGAATTGATGGTGAATTCCACCATTGGCAGCTTTTCTGCCCAGTTCACCTGATCAGGCTAAACCATCACATGGAGCATCTGTATGATGTTCTGGATGACCCTTTCTGATGCACCATCTGTCTGTGGATGGAATGCTGTTGACATGAGCAACTTTGCTCCCATCATGTGATGCAACTTGTGCCAGAATGTCAATGTGGACTTTGCATCACAATCAGAGACAATCATCTTGGGGAGTCCATGCAACTGCATGATCTCCTGCATGTATTTACATGCCAACTCCAATGCATGCATTGTCATCACAATTGGTATCAAGTGTACCATTGATGTCATTTAACACAGCATGACCCAAAGGTAGTCATACCCTTGGCTCAGTGGGAATGGTCCCATAAAATCCATCACAATTGATCCCCACAGGTCTTTTGGTGTGGGAAGACTGTGTAGCAGCCCAACTGGTTGTTGATTGTTGACCTTGATGGTCTGGCATGTTCAACATGTTCAACAGAACTTGTCAACTTCTTGGCCAAGTTTCAGCCACTAGTACCATTGGCAGATATAATTCACTGTTCACTGAGCACCAAAATGTCCAAGTGTTTTATGTGCTTGATCTACAACCATGGCAATTAATCCATCACCCTTATAGTTACTGTGAGGAAAGCAGAGGACTTTCTCTCCCCCTCAGTTAATGGTGTAGAGGAGGCCTTTAGCCTCCTGGAAATTCCAATAATGGCTTGGCTAAGCCAGGATTTTCTGGTAGAGTGGTTCACCTGTATAGTTCCTATGGATTGTTTCCAGAAATTCTGGTTGTGTCCCATATGAGATGGGAGGCATTCCTCTGACCTGGGCAGATTTGAGAACCATAGGATCCTTTTGTCCTTTCATGTGAGGAGTTTTCATGATCCTCCTTCCTGCAGCTGAGGCCATCTCAGAAGCCTCCTGAATCCTAGCTTCTCACTTTTTGGTGAGATGCTTACTCACTTGGGGAACTGGTTCCTTAACTATCATGAGAGCCTGAAGCTCCATCCACCAATCCTGGGGGAGATCATCCCCTTCTGGATCCAATCACACATCAGTGGAGGCCCATTCAATGTCCTCCTTGGAGATATCATCTCCCTCCTCCTGATCATAATATCAAGATAGGCAATCCACCACTTGATTTTCTGATCCCTTTGCATAGATAATCTTTGTGTTGAATCTTGACATGTAGTTGATCCATTGAACCTGCCAGCTCAATAGCTTTCATTGGGTATTCAGGTATCCAAGGGCTTCATGATTGGTGATGATCAATGTATGGTAGTTCTGTTGAGCATCCATCAGCTTCTTTGACATAAATCCTGTGGTATTACATGTCTTCCAATTGGGCTCTTGCCCATAAACTGCACCCACCCTGTATAGGAATGCATCACAGACAAGCCAAATTGGCTCTTCCTTTTTTGGGTCAATCAGCCTAAGGACTGGGTATTTACTTGCCAGGTCCTTTATCATTTGAAAGCACCTGTTGTGCACTTCCCTCCAATGGAATTGGTGACTGTTCCTTTGGATTCCTGTCAATGGTGTTGCATATGCCAAAACATCAGGCATGAATTGTACCAGGTATTCAACAAGACCAACAAATTGTTGTACCTTATGGAGGGACTTAGGCATCCTCCAGTTACAAATATGAGACATTTTGTCTCTATTGGCATGTATGTCATTGTCATTGATGATATGTCAGAGATAGTTGAGTTTGTTGGCATATAGTTCACACTTCTCCTCAAGGTAGAATCCTGTGGTTTCTAGCTAATCAAACATGATCCAGAGGTGCATCTCATGATTCTCCATTGTATCACTATATACAAAAATATCATCTAAATAGACATACACAAAGTGTCCTATCTGATCTCTAAAGATCACAGTCATCAGACATTGGAACATTGCTGGGGCATTACATACAATCCACCTGTTGCATAACTTGACTTATGAAAGTCCCATAAATTGTGGCAAATGCTGTTTTCCAGACATTGTCTGGTTCTACTCTGGCCTGTTCATATGCATTCAAGAGGTCAATCTTCAAGCAGTATTTTGCTCTTGCTACATCCATACATATTTGATCTTGATCTAGAAACAGAGTGACATCTTTTACAGTATTGTCATTTCATTTCCAACAGTCAATGACTGTCCTTAGTTTCCCACTCTTCTTTGGAATACAGTGCATTGGTGCCACCTGTGGGACACTTTTCATGACTCACCACCTGGCATCAGTATATAGTTGGATTTTTTCTGACAGTTGCTGCTTCAGTGTGTTTGCACATTGAGGCAAGTGGTATATACACTGCTTTTCCTCATCAATGAGTGGGATGTGATGGTTAACCTGTTGCAACAGGGGAAGTTCAGGGACTACTCCCCCAAGCAGATGCTTGTATTTGTGAAACCATTGGGTTCTCAACTGAGGGGTGTCCTCTGCTGTCAGACCCTTCATTGGGTTCCTGGGCTTCATAACTGCTAGTAGTTGTCCTGGGGCAATTAATTTCTTTTCAAGTGGAGGGTCTTTCCCTCCAACTCCCTCCCTCCTTAAGCCCTCACAAGGTTGATGTGACCATGTAGGGTACAGGAGTCAATGGGAAGAAGCAGAACAGGGCAGCTGCCCAGCAGCCCCAGATGTTGACATAGATTTCTCAATGTCATGCCTCCCTAACAGGGCAATGCAGACATTGCCAAAGGACAATTCATTCATCCCAAAGTCAATCCTGACCCCATGGGTCCAGAGAAAGGGTATTCCAAGGATACAATTGTATTGATCAATGTTTGCAACATCAAAGTGGACATTGGTGGTGAGGCTTCCAACCATGAGCAGGGTGTTAGCCTCATGAGTGATCTTAGAGTGACTGCCGATGCAGCCAAGCTGCAGCATTAATTGCTCTTGCAGAGGGGTCATCCTCATCTTTGTGACCTTTGCAAATGCAGGGTTTACAAAATTACCAGTGCTCCCAGTGTTGATCATTGTGAGGGCTTTACAGTCATTCACCATAGCTTTGATCATGGTGCACAGATGGGATCCAGGCAGATTACCATTGGGTGTGTGTGATTGCAGTGAATACTGGAACTTCTGGTCAGTTGGTGTAGGCACATCAGCACTGGAAGCCATACATATGGCCACCAATCAAGGATTCAGGTGGTGCAGCCTGTTCTGGTATTCTATATGATGGGGACCATCCCATCTGACATGGATAACCCTGTGAGGGGTCCACACAAGGACATCATCCAAGTAGATCTCAATCCCCTCCAACCAGAGGCCACAGAGGGCAGTTACCTCCTCACATAGGCAACCTACAGCCTCTGATATGTGGAGGTGGAGATCAAACCCATGTAGGCAGATCTCCAGTAGCTGATCTGCTAATTCTAATGCAGCAACACAAGCCTCCTCGATGGTAGCAATACTATCAGTCATGATGTGGAATGACATACAGACAGCATCAATGTCCAAGCCATAGCCATTTAGCTGAGCACACTCATTGTCGTCCCAGCTGTGGTGATACTCCTGCACACTGTACTCAGTAGGATATGCCATAGTGGTGTCAAAGGATGGTCCTTCCAATCCATTGATTGCAGCATCGGATATATGAGATACCTGTTGGTTGCAATCTGGACATTGTGCACCACAGTGAATTGCACCATATAGTGGAGACCAACTCCACCCTGCCAGGTGAGCAGCAGATGATGCTCCCCCAACTGTCCATTGCAAAAATGTGGGTAACAATGCCATGGAGGGTTCATCCTGATCTGGTAGTCAGGGGATATGTTCTATCCCCCCATGTTCATCCACACGGAATTGTCCCCAAGGAGATTGAACCTCCACCTCCTTGGAGGTGACCAGAACACAATCTGTGTGGTCAGTCAGATGCAAGACATAATCTATTTGATCAGAAAGATGATGTTCATATGTGCCTGCACCATTCAAAGGAGACAGAAGAGATTCCATCTCATGATGAGCCTTCATTGCATGTCATGCTAGTGCTACTGACCATTGTGTTACCATGTGGAGCCAGTAACACATGAAGTGTAACAATGCTGTCATGGTGTTTGCCTTCAGATAAGCAGTAGGCTGGGTTCTAATCCCATCATCCCAGCCACAGTGATAAGCTTGCTGTTCAAGTGACTGAGGGAGGTGTAATACCTCCATGAGTGACTTGTCATCCTCCTCCAACAATCATGCAATGTGTTTGACATGAGAGGAGCAAAGTGTGCAGTAATCTGCATATATGGCTCCATACATTGAACTCCATTCCCAAGTGGATGAATCAATATTGTCATCCATCCCAACATCAGAATTGTTGATGGGATGTGTAGGAGGCAAGTCTCCCTGACACTCCTCCTCCAGAGGTGGGATATCACTATCCTCCACCTGAACAGTTATGGTGCTCTTGTCACTGTTGACAATGACCTGAGTGATATGATGATTGTTGTCATGCTCAAGTTCAGGGTACATCATTACACAGTAAACCACATCAGTTTCATCAGGTGATTCCTCACTGTCATTATACATGGCACTGAGAAAGGTGATTGGTTCATTGTCCTCCTCAACATCAAACTCTTCATTATATTTGAGGATATTATCCTCTAGGTTGATGACTTCATTGCTGTTACACTTGGTCTGGGTAGGAACAAGTGTAGACCTAGCAGTAGTCACCTAGGTCAAGGACAGGGGTTGGGGATAATGTACTGACATAAGTCAGGAACTCTGGAAATAAAGATCAAGGGTTCCAGTGGATGAAGGTTGGTGGTTATGTCAGATGATGTCAAGGATCTCCCAGAAGGATCACAGAGGTTCTGGGTGGTTGGAAACTAAGGATGATGATGAAGAGGCACTAAGGCCAACTTAGGGACAAGCTCAGGAGAACTGGGGATGTGAAGGTGAAAACCTAAGGTAGGAATTGCTTAGCGTTACCATACATGTACAGCCAGTATTTATACTAAGTAGTGCTAGTCATACTGAGTCACTATGAGTCAATCAGATGGCCATATGGCTGCAGAAACTAAGTATAGAGCTATGCCAGTCTGTGCAAAGGAACTGCAATCAAAGGCTATGAATGATGATGAGAAAATAAGAGAATAAATAGTGCAGGCTGCATGAATGGAAATGCATAGGAAATCTGTCAAGGATCTCTAAGTAAAAATAGATAATAAGTGTAAGTAGACATGGTAAAGTCTAGAATGTGAAAGGATATCAATGTTACCGTGTCACATAGCGAGAGAATCAAAAGAAGACAGACAGATTATTATGTAACAAGGGAAGAAAAGATAGGGGGGTATCACCAATCATAACATTACCCCCTTTGTATGGTAAAGCCCCTGGATTTACTTTAGTCAAATGTGACATCCTCATTGTTGATGATGTCTTCATCTCCCCACATGTCTTGCCACCCATGGTAGTAGTCTGTGCATCCCCAATTGTGACCATGGAGGGAGCCACATTTTTTGCAACCCTGATGGTTGATGGTGGGAACATTGTCTGGATCAGTCCCCCAGTTATTGGTGCAGTGAGGGCAAGGGTGATTGGGGCAGGAGCAGCAAGAGTGACCTGGGGCTTGTCAGCAACAGTGGTCACATCAGTATTGTCTACAATCAAGGGTATGATGCCCACAGTGATGGCAACGGTTGCATCATGAGGGATTGGAGGGAGGGGGCGTGGGAACTTCGTCCGAGTTGGTGGTGGCCCCTGTGTTGGAGAGGATGGTTCCAGTATTTGGGTGTGGGGTAGGGAGTTGCATGGCAGTGTTGTGCCTGGATAAGTCCATGAGCACAGCCACAGCTTATAGGCTGGCAGGGGTGTGACAGGGTTGGAAGTCGGTGGTGATGGGGGGTATATTCTCCTGGTTTTCATTTGGGTGAAAAGGGTAAATGGGGATGAGGAAATTGACCAGGGCTGGGGGAATGCAGGGGGTGAATGAAGGTCGTCCATATAAATAGGCTTGTCATTCCTCAGTGATAAGGTTAAGAGTGATGGTGGTTATTACTTTAGCAATGATGCCATAGGGGAGGGCGTGTTTGATGAAGTGGCTGAAGCCTAGGTGGTATAGATTATCCAAGGCTTTCTCCCTTAGTTGTCCTACTATGGTCCAGAGTGGGGCATCAGAGGATCTATAAGTGATGGCAAGGTTACAGATGAGGGAAGCAGTTTCATTGAAGGTGGTGACAGTGGTTATGAGCTCTGGAGACATTTGGTAAGCGGGGTGTTGTTCCAAGGTGGAGCAGGGAGTTTTCTGGGACAGGACATGGGTAAAGAGGATATGGTGATTGGGGCAACAGAGATGGTGGACATGGACTGAGACAGCAGGGGGGAATGGGGGAATGGTAGGGAGATCAGGAGGGAAGGCAGGAGTGGGAGAGGTAGGAGTGGGTTGTTGGACGATGGGACTGGTGGTGAGGTCGTTGAGGATGGTGTTGGGAATTCGAAGAGCAATCTGGAGGATCTGTTCCTCAATGGCAGTAGAAGTGGAGGGAGGTAGGATTGGGGAAGCAGAGGGGGAACTGAGAGGAGGGGGAGTGGGAGAGCTGGAGGAAACAGAAATGGGAGAGGTGGCAGACATGGTGATTACAGTTTGGACTGGGAGGTGTGAGTGTGTTTGAATGGTTTTGGTGATGGGGGTGTTACTTTGTGCATGAGGTTTTTATAATTTTTGAGGATATCCTGTGCATGCTTCAGATCCTTTTCTGGAAGCCATGAGTCATCCTCTGATGGATAGCCTTTCCATCGCACAAGGTACTGCCTCTGGAAATGGTTGCCACAGTGTTTGATGATCTTTTCAATTTTGTATTCTTCTTCCCCCCTGATTAGATCTGGTGGAGGGGCTGAGAAGTTAGGGCTGTGTATTTCATTTTCATGGTACCTTGAAAGCAGTGAGGCATGGAAGACATTGTGAATTTTCCAAGTGAGGGGAAGTCATAGTTGATAAGTAACCGGGGAGAGGACTTTGGTGACAGTAAAAGGTCCTTCTCGTTTTGCTGAGAATTTAGGGGTGATGACATTTCACTTAAGGTTCTTGGCGTTTAACCAAACTTTATCTCCTTTAATGAATGGAGTGAATTTCCCATGGTACCTGGATTTCATAAGTTGGCATGCAAGATCATGTGCAGCCAGGGCTTCATTGCAGGTGGCCAAGAGTTCCTTGAGGCATTGTTCTAATGCTGGTAACTGTGATTCAGAGATAACTGTAGGGAGGGGGCAGGGTTCATAGCCCATCATGAGAAAGAATGGGGACTTTTGGGTGATGGAATGGAGGCAGTGGTTGTGTGCAAATTTGGCCATGGTGATATGTTCTGCCCAGATTGTTGGGTTGTTACTGCAGAAGATCCATAAGTATGTTTCCATCTCTTGGTTGACTTGTTCCATTTCCCCATCCGTTTGTGGATGGTAGGCAGTGCTTAGGGAAAGATCATAACCAAGGAGTCTTCCTAGTTCCTTGGTGAAGGCTGAGGCAAATTGTGGTCCACAATCTGAGATGACTTTGTCATAAAGACCAAATCATTTCCAGACTTTGTTGAGGAAGAGTGTGGCAATCCCTTCAGCTGTGGTGGTTTTCTTTGTTGGGCATAAAATTACCCCCTTTGTAAGCCTATGGTCAACCACAACCAGTAAGGAGTCAAAGCTGTCAGAAAGGGGGAGGTTGGTGATGAGATCACAGGAAATTTGTTGGAAGGGGTGGGAAGACCTAGAGGGGATGGGAAGTGGGGGGGGTGCGGAGGGGTGTATATCAGCCTTAGCTCACTGGCAGTGAATACATCCTTCAATGAATTTGTGAATGAAGGTGGCCATGCCCAGCCATCAAAATTCTGATGCCACTAGTTGGCGAGTTTTGAGATACCTGGGGTGACCAGCTGTGGCATGGGAGTGGTGCCTGGCTACAATGGATTGTCATAATTCTAGGTCATTTGGAATGTAGATGCAGCCTTGATAAGTGAGTATTCCTGCATTGTATTTCCAATTGGAAAGGTGGGAGCAAAGCTGGGTGGGGACTTCACCATCTAGAGCTTGGAGGGAGTCCAGGACTAGGGGGTTGCTAGCTGAGGAGGAGTGGAGTTTGTCAGTTAAAGCCATGTCGATCATGTTGACAAACAAGGATGGAGGAAGAAGTGTTATGTCAGGATTGTCTTGTTCGTTATCAGGAACCAAATCAGGGCAGTGAGAGAGTGTGTCAGGCCCAGCCAAATCTTTTCCTGCCACATGAATTAGCTGAAGGTTGAAGTCAGCAAGATCGAGGAGCCATCTCACTTGTCTTCGATTAAGATTTTGCAGCTGTTTGAAGTATGTTAAATTTTTGTGGTCAGTAAAGACCTGAATGGGAATGGGATGGCCTTGGAGGTAGTGTTTCCACATTTTGAGAGCTCGAATGATGGTTAGGAGTTCTCGATTGTAGATGTTGTAGTTGCATTCAGTGGGAGAGAAGGATTGAGAGAGATAAGAGCAGGGTTTCCAATCTCCATTTTCATCAGATTGGAGGAGGATTCCTCTGGATGCAAATTTAGAGGTGTCAGTAGCTATTGTGAAGAGTTTGCTGAGATCGGGGAAATGGAGGATGGGTTGTTCCAGGAACTTGTTTTTGAGTCTTTGGAACACATTGTTACATTTGGGAGACCAATCCCATGTGCAGTTTTTCTGAGTTAGGTCTAGGAGGGGGCATGTGAGGTTTGAATAATTTGGGATGAATTGTTGGTAGAAATTTGCAAATCTCAGGAAGGAATGAACATCCTTTACTTTGGCCAGAACTGGCCATTTCTGGATGCCATCTAATTTAACAGGGTCCATGGCAAGGGTTCCTGGTTTGACAATCATTCCCAAGTATTCCACTTCTGGGGTAGCGAATTTGCATTTCTCCAGCTTGAGATGAAGGTTGAGTTCTTTCATTCACTGGAGGATGTGCTTGGTATATTCTGTGTGGGTTTTCTGATCAGAGGAGAAGATGAGGAGGCCATCCATATAAATGATCAACCATCCTTCGGCAATCTTATCCCGAAAGGAATCATTCATGAAATGTTGGAATGTGGGAGGGGAGTTTGATTGCCTGAAGAACATTACTGTTGGTTCAAAAAGTCCTTGGTGGGTGATGAAAGCCACCTTCCATTGGTGTCCATCCTTGATTTGAACATTATTGTATCCCCATCGGACATCAAACTTGGTGAAGAGTTTGGCATCTTTTAATTTATTGATGAGGTCTTAAATCAGGGGCAGGGGGTAGGCGTCTTTGATAGTATGATCATTGAGGTATCTGTAGTCCTGGCAAGGGCATAATCCCCTGTCCTTTTTCTTGACAAAGAAGAAGAGGGAGGCTTGCAGGGAGTTGGATGGGCATATCTTTCCTGATTTGAGATTTTCATTGATGAAATCATCTGCTGCCTTTCATTCTTCTGGGGTGAGGGCATAGATTTTGGAAACCTTGGGTACAAAAGTTTCATCCAGGTTTATCTCATGGTCATAGGATCAGGATGGGGGAAGATGATGAGCTGCATTTTCAGAGAATACTTCTTCGAATTCTTTGTATTCTGAAGGAAGGGTGATAGTGTTTTTGGTGTCTTTTGCTTCAATAGCTAGTTTGGTGGTGGTGGTGAAGGCTCAGATGTGGCTTTCCCCAAAAGGGTGTTGAAATCCAAACCAGGTGGCCCAATGGGTGATCCGATTCATCATTGCTCATTTGCAAAAGTCACTTGGTCCTTCCTGATCTAGATATCTGCAAAGCAAACTTTCTTTTTGGTCCAAGTTCAGTGGGGTATGGTTCATAGGTTGGAGAGTGGTTTTTGGGACATAGAGTTCTTTGGTTTGGTCTAGTTCTTCTGGGATAGTTACAGTTTCCTTAATCCAATTGATTGTGGGGTTGGTTTCTTTCAACCAGGGGTGTCCTAGAATAATGTTTTCCCTTCCACAGCGCATTACATGGAAGCAGATTCTTTGGATGATGTTATCAAGGTGTATCAGAATGAAAGTGGTGAATTTGATATCACCATTCCAATTTTGGGTTTGGTCGACATTTTGGACAGGGATGGGGGAAGGGAGTTTTTCTAAGGGGAGTTCCCATCTTTTGGCAAAGTGCCAATCAATACAGGAGATAGTTGCACCAGAGTCTACCAGTGCTTGGGTTCCAACATCTTGAGATGCGCTCAGGATTGAAATAGGAAGATAAATAGAATTTCGATCACTTTGAGAGGTAAGTACAGGAGTGCATCTAGTTGGGGAGGGGGCCTGTGTTGGGTTGGACCTCCTCTCTAAAAACCTGAGACATGGTTGACTTCCATGTCATCATTGTTACATTCTTTGATTTCTTCAATAGTGGCAGTGGTGGTAGTCTGGTGGACATTTCTGGGGGTAGGGCGACCAGGGAATTTGGTGCATTTAGTTGCATTGTGTCCAGGTTGACGACATTGGAAGCATAATCCCTTTTTGAAGCATTGTTTACGTTCTTCTAGGGTTAATCTCCTGATTCAGATAGCATTGACATCCATTGTGTTAGGGTCACATGTGGGTTGGGCATGGGAGTGTGATTGGAAGGATTGGTATGGGGTGTGAGAGGGGTTTCTGCTAGATCATGCAATATCATTGGCTTTCTGGAATTGGCTGAGGAAATGTACAGCCTTGTTGTACCAGTCATTGATCTTGGTCAGTACTGTATCCATGGATATAATTTGTTTCATGAGGTTTACTGTTACTCCGGCAGCAAAATACCTAATGAGGACATTTTCATTGGAGATTTCAGAGATCTGTATGTGATTTCTGAATTCAGCAATGTATCTGGTAAAATCAGCCATAGAGTTCCCTTTCATCCATAGTGAATTGAGGGCAGTGATGGATACAGCTTTGCTGTCATGATAGTAGAAGGTTCCTTGGTAGGCTTCTTTAAACTCATCCCAAGTGATGGTTTCTTTGTTTGCTAGGATTTTGATATGGTAGGTTGCTGCCCATGTGGCCATGGATCCTTTAGTCATATATGAGAAAGCATATGCCACTTTCTTGGTATTGTTGTTGTATACTTCTTCATTGACCAAGAAGTAAAATACAACAGAGGCAAACCAAGCTTTGGCAGTGGTATAGCTTCCATCAAAATGATCAGGGGGGGGGGGGGGGGGGGGTGGAGGTTCTATAGGTTTTGGGGGGAAGGGGCCTTTTTTGTTAATGGGGATTGAGGGGGGGG
>JBBPLE010000276.1:5674-30284 GCA_038089675.1 Boletales sp. KT-2023b | reverse complement strand
GCGTGGTAGAAGGTGAGGTGGTGAGAATGAGAGGGGCGGGGGGGGGGGGGGGGGGGGGGGGTGGGTGATGTGAAGTTCTATAGGTTTATGCTGGAATGGTGCTATTTTGCTCATGCTGACTGATGGGACTGGGGACAATGGTTCTGTGGGAAGAAATAGGGGTAGAATCTGTGGATGGGGGACTGGTGTGGGAATGACGGTAGACAGGACAGTTCCTCTGGTAAAGTGGAGGTGTCGTGTGAGTGTTAATGGAGATGGCAGTGTTGGCACCCTATTTAAGGATAGTTGTGTGGAGAGTTTGTGTGAGAGGTGGGTGTCTAGTGGGTTTTTGTGGGTGGGGATTTCAATGTCTTTGTCCTCTATGTCAGTAGGGACTGGGGTGGGGTGGTGTGATGAGTCTGAGTCTGAGGGATAGGGTTCTTGAATGTGTTCTTGATAGAAGTGTAAATCTGGGGTACGAAGATTGCCCAAAGGCCTAGGGTTTCTGGGGTGCTGGTGTGAAATGGTGGGATCTACTAGATAGTAGTCCTATCAAAGAGAAGCAATTCCTTTTGTTACACTTGGTCCAGGTAGGAACAAGCATAGACCTAGCAGTAGTCACCTAGGTTAAGGACAGGGGTTGGGGATAACATACTGACATAAGTCAGGGACTCCGGAAATGAAGGTCAAGGGTTCTGGTGGATGAAGGTTGGTGGTTATGTCAGATGACATCAAGGATCTTCCAGAAGGATTGCAGAGGTTCTGGGTGGTTGGAAACTAAGGACAATGATGAGGGGGCACTAAGGCCAACTTAGGGACAAGCTCAGAGGAGAACTGGGGATGTGAAGGCAAAAACCTAAGGTAGGAATTGCTTAGCATTACTGTACATGTATGGCCAGTATTTATACTAAGTAGTGCTAGTCATACTGAGTCACTATGAGTCAATTGGATAGCCATATGGCTGTGGAAACTAAGTATAGAGCTATGCCAGTCTGTGCAAAGGAACTGCAATCAAAGGCTATGAATGATGATGAGAAAATAAGAGAATAAATAGTGCAGGCTGCATGAATGGAAACGCATAGGAAATCTGTCAGGGATCTCTAAGTAAAAATAGATAATAAGTGTAAGTAGACACAGTAAAGTCTAGAACATGAAAGGATATCAATGTTACCATGTCACATAGCAAGAGAATCAAAAGAAGACTGAGACAGATTATTATGTAACAAGGGAAGAAAAGATAGGGGGGTATCACCGATCGTAACAATTGCCATCCTCTGTGGGCACATCTTCAACACCTTCTTCATGTTCTGGGGAGGCATCCCCATCCATTTCCTGGACAGGCTCTGCCTCCAGTGCATCATCATGCTGTATGTCCACTGTATAAAGACAAGGTTTATTGGAGGATCTATTTCCTCCTTTAGCATCATGTCTGGCCTTGGCTGGACAATTTAGGGCCATATGCCCTTCCTAACCACAGCCATAGCAGGATATTCCCTTCAGGAATTTCTTCCCAGTGGGTGCAGAGTTCCTCTGCAAGCTAAATTGGCTCTTCTGTTGGTGAGTATTGCCAGCATTCCAGTTATCAGGGTTTTTCCCTTTCTGACAGAAGATAGTACTTCCTTTCTGGAAAAATGGAGGTTTTTTATCTCCTCTTATAGATGTTTTACCTGCTTGTCTCTCCTCAGAAGGTTTCTTCCCTTTATGGGAGTTACTTCCCCCTGAAGCTGATTGCTTCTTAGTGATCTGGCTAATGGATTTTTGCACTGTTTCAATATGGCACACAGATTTGAGGATTTCTTCAATTGAGGAGTGTTCTGCAGAGACTCTGTGTACTTTGAGTACTCCCCAAAGGATTGGGTATGGGAGTCCCTCCAGGAACTTCCTATTGAATGAATCATCATCCAGAGGTTGTACCATATGGTGCATGCAACAATGCATATCATTATAGAATGCAAGTGTTCCCTTTTCCAGATCATAGTGGGTATGATCATACACAGTCATTGCATTCTGTGCAGATGATTTGTGTATGAATTGTTGAAACATCTTGCAGATGAGATGTTTGAAGATCCAATAACCCCATCTTTGACATGGGTCATCAACCTCTGCAATGTACCATTGGGATGCTATCCCATCCAAGTATGTAGATGTGTACAGGACCCAATCCTCATCTCAGTTGGGTCCAGTGATCTTAAAGATTCAATAATACTTCAATAGCTGGTTAATCCAGCTATTGAACTTTTTCAGATCATCTTCACCACTGTATTTGGATGACTTTGGCACATTCATCACCTTTACCTCTAGTCTGACTGGACCAGTTGGTCACCCAACTTGCTCATATATGCATTGCACATAATGTTGTTGCATATGTTCCATGTACCAACTGTTGCCAGGGGTGTAGCCCCTAAAGTATCCTTGCACCTGGGATCTCCCTCCTGGATATCCATGGTTACCACTGCCCAACCAGCCAAGTGGCATTGGAGGATTTCCTCCTGGTGGACTCTCATCTGTCTCATCATTATCTGAGGGGCCTCCCCTGGGCAGACCTCTGCCAGGTGGACCTCCTCCAAGTGATCCACCCCCAGGTGAACCTCCTCCAGGTGAACTGCCACCAGGGAAGCCTCCCCTAGGTGGACCATAACCAAATCCTCCCATTCCAGGACCACCAAATGGTTGCAAAGAGAGTTGATGACCATCATCACTACAGTGACCATGATTATTACAATCACCATCATGTTCATTTGGAGAGGAATCTCCATGGTCATCTGGGCCCCTCCAACCTCTGGGGTTTCCCCCAGCCATCACCTGTTGTCTGGCAATTTGGTTAATGTGTGCAGGGCCTCTCCTATGTCATTTCTATACAGATGACAGAGGATGTCTGAGTTCCACCTGGATAAGTACCTCAGGTGATTTGGCATATTGGGTGTCAACCCTCAACTCCCATTAGTGGGAGCTGGTGGAATTACTTACATCACTGGTTCAATTATTTCAACATTTGCTGGGGTCACTGTGTGAGGTGAATTCACCTTGCTTGCTGAAGGGCTATACATGCCCCTTGAAACTCCTCAAATCATATGTTCAAGGATGGAGACTTGATGAGCACTGGGATTTATTCCATGATTGTTGAAGTCTCCTGGACCTTGTCCATAGACTTGCCATTGCTCTTGAATTCCTTTGAGAAAATGATTCACTTCTTTGTATGCAGCAAGTGGTTCCATCAGGACATACATTATTGTCCAATGCTTCTACAAAGCTGAGCATTGTTCTCTCGGTATAGATTTGATGGATGGGGCTACCCATCCTATGAGCCATTGTTGGCTTGGGTATATTGACATTGGATGTGTCTGATGTGTTGCTAATGAGTGAGTTCATTGTTGTGTCAAGCTTGATGGGCACCTCATTGGTGTCCTCAGTCTCTGGACCCTTGAAGGACTCCTCCACCACTTTCACAGCCTGAGAGGCACTAAACTCTCTGGGAATCTTTCCTTTGCCCTTCTGATTAGTACTGGGTGCCTTTTCAATGCCCTGTATCTCAGTCCATGGAGTAGCAACTCCTTTCTTTGGTCCTGAGGTGGGTTGCTTGACCTTGGGGGGTTGTTTATTGGGACTCAAAGGATTTACTCCTTCATCAGGCAGTTCCCCCACCACTGCTTTCACAAAGCTGCAAGTCTTCAGGTGATTTATCATCATGAATAGTTGTGCTCTCACACATCAAAAAAGTATAAGCTGTATAACATTGTTACTATAACACTGGTCATACTTAAGATTGCATGTGATGTGAACTGAGTTCAATTCACAATGATATGTAAAGCACAAAGATATTATGTGGGCTGTCCTACAGACAGCTCACTATTTAAGTAAATAAAATTTTAGTCCTTGGCACATGTGATAAGCAATCACATGTGCCATATGATCTGTGACATTAACAACTGTCTCTCAACAATCATTGTAATCATGTGGTGCATAGCACCTTTCTGCTTATGGGCCTTTAGCCTCTGTCTTCTATATATATTGGGCCTTTGGCCCATTTACCTGTTTATTGGCCATTAGGCCCTTACAGTTGTGGTCAACCATGGGCTTACAAAGGGGGTAATTTTGTGCCCAACCAAGAAAACTGCCACCACCAAGGGAATTGCTACCCACTTTCTCAACAAAGTCTAGAAATGGTTTGATCTCTATGACAAAATTATCTTGGATTGCAGACTGCAATTTGCATCAGCTTTTGCAAAGAAATTGGAAAACTCCTTGGTTACAATTTCTCCCTTAGCACTGCCTATCATCCTCAAATGGATGGTGAAACTGAGCAAGTTAACCAGGAAGTTAAAACTTATCTCCAGATCTATTGCAGTAACAACCTGACATCATGGGCTGAGCATATCACCAATGCAGAATTCACATACAACCACCACCCTCACTCAGTCACAGGGAAATCCCTATTCTTTCTCATGATGGGCTATGAACCTCATCCCCTCCCCATGTTTATTTCTGAATCATGGTTACCAGCATTGGAACAACATCTCAAGAAACTCTCAGCCACCTGTGATGAAGCACTGGCTGCACATGATCTTGTACATCAGCTTATGAAATCCAGGTACCATGGGAAATTTACTCTGTTCACTAAAGGAGATAAAGTTTGGCTTAATATCAAAAACCTTAAACAAAACATCATTGCCCCTAAGTTCTCTGCCAAATGAGAAGGTCTCTTCACCATCACCAAAACCCTCTCCCTGGTTACATATCAACTACAGCTCCCCAGCATCTGGAAAATTCACAATGTCTTCCATGCATCACTGCTTTCCTGCTACCATGAGAATGACATACATGGCCCTAACTTCCCAACCCCTCCACCAGATCTGATTGGAGGGGAAGAGGAATATGAAATAGAACAGATCATCAGACACCATGGCAACCCTTCTCACAGGCAATACCTCATCCAATGGAAAGGCTATCCACCAGAAGATGACTCATGGCTCCCAGAAAAAGACTTCACCCACACACAGGACATCCTCACCAACTATAAGAAGCTCCATGCCCCAACTTTCTCATTATCATTGAAACCACCCAAACACACTTGTACCTCCTCTTCCAAACCTTAAAACCATGTCTGCCTCCTCTCCTATCACTGTCTCCTCCACTATGTTCATCTCCTCCCTTGAAAACTCCCCTCCTAGTTTCCCTGTTATGCCTTCCAACACTACTCTAGATGACCAAATCTTAAACATTGCTCTCCATATCCCTGACACCATCTTAGACAACATCATCACTACCCCCATTGTTCAACCCCCCACTCCCCCAATGTCTAACCACACTTCCACCCCCTCATCACCCCCCGGTCTCCCTGTCCTTCCCCCACTTCCACCAGTTGTCCCTGTCTATATCTATCATCTTAGCTGTAACCATCATCACACCATATTCACTTGGGTTCTCTCCCAAGAAGCTTCCAGGACTGCCTTACAACACCATCAGGCATACATCATGGCCCTTGAGATCATTGCAGCAGTACAAATGTTCAACAAAACCCTCTCCTTAATCCACCTCATGTCTACTTCATATCACACCACCAATGTACCATTCTGGACTATCATTGGTGAACTAAGGATGAAATCTCTTGATAACATATATCACATAGGCTTTGGTCACATGATTGAACAAATAATTCCCTATTCTACCATTGCCAAGGTCATCATCTCCATCACCCTAAATCTAGTTGCCAATGAATGATGGGCCTACCTCTATGGCTGTCCCACACTCATGCCTTGCTGTCCCCCCTCCCTTGAAAGATTTATTGACCCTCCTATCTCCTTTCATCAACAAGACACTCCTCATCCAGACCAGGAGAACATCCCATCCATTGCCACCAACTTTCACCCCTGCCACACCCCCACCAGCCTATGAGCTGTGGCCACACTCCTGGACTTATCCAAGTACCACACCCCAGCCCACCATCTCCATCTTGTCAGAGCACCTACCCCTCACCCCCATGACACCCATACCCTTTCCAACTCTGGTGCTACCACCAATTGGGGTGAAGCACCAGCACCCCCTTCCACCCCTGCCTATATTTCCCATTGCAACAAATGCCATCACACAGGGCATAAAACCCTCAATTGCCACCATTGTCACTGTGACCATTGCTGCAAATGTGCCCCTGGCCACACCTGCCACTTTTGTCCCAAACTGTTACACTTGGCCCAGGTAGGGACAAGTGTAGACCTATTGATAATTGCCTAGGTCAAGGACAGGGGCCGAGGATAACATACTGACATAAGTCAGGGACTTTGGAGATGAAGACTAAGGGTTCTGGTGGACAAAGGTGTGTTCTTATGTCAGATGACATCAATAATCTCCCAGAAGGATTGCAGAGGTTCTGGGTCGCTAAGGATGAAGGATGACAATGAGGAGGCACTAAGGCCAAGCTTAGGGATGACTGAGAGGAGGACTAAGGGTGAAGGCAAAAACCTAAGGTAGGAATTGCTTAGAGTTTACTGTACATGAGCAGCCAGTATTTGTACTATGAGGTGCCAGTCATACTGAGTCACCTAGAGTCAACAAACAGCCATGAGGCTGTGGAAACTAAGTATAATGCTATGCAAGACTGTGCAGAGGTGCTGTGATTAAAGGCTATGTGTGATGATGAGAAATATGAGTGATAAATAGTGTGGGCTGTGTGGAGGGACATGCATAGGAATGGGATCAGAGATCTCTATGTAAAAATAGATAGTAAGCATAAATAGACATGGTAAAGTCTAGAATGTGAAGGGAGATCAATGTTACCATGTTGCATAGCAATAGAATCAAAAGAAGACTGAGAGAGGTTATTATGTAACAGAGAATGAAAAGATAGGAGGGTATCATTGATCATAACACAAACACCATTGCCCCCAATGTGCCAATGCCTGGGGATCTGATCCAGACAATCTCCCCTATATTAACCACCGAGGTTGTGAAAAATGTGGCTCCCTCCATGGCCATAACCTCAGATGCAATGAATACTACAACAACTGGCAGGACAATAGGTGGAGAGATAAAGACACCTGGAATGGCAATGACATCATTGCCAATGATGAAGTCACCTTCAACTAAGGTAAATCCAGGGGCTTCACTATTCAAAGGGGGTAATGTTACAATTTACTTGGGACCCCTATCTTTTTCCCTTTTCTCTTCTTCTTTTGATTCTCTTTCTATGTGATATGGTTACATTGACATCCCACCACATTCTAGACCTCACCATTTCTATTCATGCTTATCTTCTATGTATTTTTACTTAGAGACCCTTGATTGATTTCCTATGTGTTTCCATTCATGCAGCCCACACTATTTATGTCTCTTTCTCTCATCATCATTTACATAGCCCTGGATCACAGTATCTTTGCATAGGTTTATACTTAGGATATGCAGCCATATGGCTGTCCTCTGACTCCAGGTGACTCAGTATGACTAGCACCTAGTAGTATAAGTACTGGCCAACATGTACAGTACAAACTCTAAGCAATTCCTACCTTATGTTTTTGCCTTCACATACCTTGTTCTCCTCTGAGTCTCCCCTAAGTTTGGCCTTAGTGCCTCCTCAGTGTTGTCCTTAGTCCTTCATCCACCAGAACCCCTACAATCCTTCTGGAAGCCCCTTGATGTCATCTGATGTAACCCTGAACCTTCATCCACTGGAACCCCTTGTCTTTATTTCTGAAAGTCCCTGACCTTACATCAGTATGTAACCTTCAACCCCTGTCCTTCAATCCAGGCATTAGCCACTAGGTCTACTCTTGTTCCTACCCAGGCCAAGTGTAACACCACCATCATGATCTCAGAGCATTCATCAACTTTGAGCTGAATCTTCTTAAAAAGTGTTTCTTTATTGAGAAAATGTGCATTCACTGATACATACAACCTTGGATTTCAACCACCTCCCAAACAAACATGCAAGATGTATGGAAAGGTCTGGTGTTGTGTTGAAATGATGACAACTTGAGTAACATATTCATTTCCACTGAGGGATGGATGAGCATATTGTCATAATGCATCTGTTTGATGAATGAAATAAATCCACCCCTCAACTCACTCAACAGTACTTCATGCACTGATCTTGGAAACTCAACAATAAGTATGCCTTCAAATGTGATGTGTGTCAGCCTATTAGGAGTCAGCTGATAAATGGATACAACAGGAAGAAACACACCTTGGTTTCTTTGCAAAGACATTTGACTCCATAATATGGGCTGTGGCTTGATATTCCTGGAGGCTTACTTGATCAAAGATCTGTCAAATTGATTGTACTTATTAGCAGTGCCCAGAACCACACAGGAAGCACAAACCTTCATCATCATGTCAGTCTCATCAACCTCAACCTTTCCTTGGATGAGATATTGCATGAGCTTCACAAATTTCACTATTGGAATATTGTTAGGGGGGCTCATTCCAATGTGTGACTGTCATTATGAACTATTGGTCAGGCTTACCTGATTTCAAGGATTCAGCAACTTCAGATAAAGATAGAAACCTATGGAGGACTCCTGCCTCAGACAAAGACTCAGGTACTTTACAACTTGGCAAGAATGATCTGGACAATGGTTTGGTTACTTTGGTGAGTGGACTCAGTTGAGTGGCACTCTTTGTTGACAATGGAACATGAGCCAGTTGATCTTTGAGATTTGGCACTGCTGTAGCTTCATAACAGCAACTGTGCAAGCTGGATAATCTGGTAGAAAAAAGGGGGTAGGTACACTTAGCTGCAATGGGCATGGTGGTTGTGATTAGATGTGACATGGGGAACTGTACAGCCCTCTTGTATTACTGGAATAGACCAAATTGTACCTTGGAACAAGGAAATCAGGTGATTGGTGTTTCCAAAAATCAGTTTTGTGCCTTAGGACTTGAACTTTTTAAAAACAGGGGGGTGGCCAATGCTGCATGCAGTTGCCATGGGGGGGAGTGTTTCATTAATTCAAATCAATTGATGAGCTTACCTGATGAAACTGACAGGAAATCCTTTATGTGGCTGCCATAGAGATTTTGCTTTCAGCCACCTGTCAAGAAGAAGTTAACATTGAAGCCATGCTAATACAAACACTATGAATTTTGGTGACTCCATGGCAACTCTAGTGAGTGTAGATGACAAAAACATGCACAACATGAAAGCAAAGATGATGAGAAGAACCCCAAACATCAAAAGCAAACAAGCCAAGATCCACCAAACCCTAAGCAAGTGCTAGCAGTGTACTCTTCCTGGAAGGTTTGTTCACAGTCAAACCAAGTTTTTCCACCATGTCATGAGTATTCTTGTACAGCATAATGGACCAGGATGCCCAGGTTGTGCATGTAGATGGGAGATACCAGGTTGGGGAGAAGTTGGGAACAGGCTCCTACTGTGAGTCAACTCACTCCACTTCACTGAGACTTCAATGCTTACTTTTTCCCAAAGCTATTGTATACCATTCACAGGACATATTCATTGGCCAACAATTCACCATCAAGTTAGAACACTGTGATAATACCCCCATCTCATACCTGGAAAATGAGTATGAAATCCTCCATGAGCTTTAAGATGGTATGGTCCCTGGATTACCACAACCTATCTGGCTAGTGAGGAAAGAAATCTATCATGCCACAGTCCTGGAAAACCTTGGACCCTCCTTATACAACATCTTCCTGCAGTCATTGGCATTGAGTCTTCCTTATGTCACAAAAATCAGGGTTCAACTGGTCAGTTTAATTCGTTGAGACAACCATGTTCAACATGCTGATTCCAATTTGTGAAAATAGATTGCTCATCTCAAGTATGTTCATTTGCACAACTTCATCCATTACAATGTCAAGCTGCACAATATCCTGATGGGTGTTGGAGACTTGCAGGACACCTTCTTTCTTATTGATTTTGGTATATAGCACAGCAATACCACAATTCATGTTCTCACATTCACATCCTGATGCAAGAAATTTTATCCCTTGTCAGTATGCCTGCTTTTGCTTCACTAAACAGCTATTGTGGTTTGCAGCTGGGATGTCACAATGACATTGAATCTCTTGCATACTCACTGATCTTCCTGCATCATGGATTGCTTCCCTGGCTCACTGGAGATGGCAGAAGTTTTTCACTCTCAACTACTTTCCACCACAAGCAGATTATTTTCCTGGCAGTTGCTAGGGCTCTCCACATTCCTGCTGCACTCATCATGATACTTGACCACATGCACGGTCTCACCTTCACATGAAAGCCTGATTATTCATATCTTCACACCATCTTCAAGAACCCAACAAGTTCCACAGAGACACTGTCAATACTCCCTATCCCTGATTCCTACAACCTCTTTTCAATGCCTGATACATCATCACCCACTAGCAAATCTACCATTTTTTCCCTGGACAGTGAGCCAAGAAGTAAAAAAATCAAAGGAACACCTTATGAATGGTAAGCAATGGGATTGTTGTTGTGAGTATGCTGTTACATACACAGAAGGTCCAAGTTACATATCTGGGGTAATATCCAAAGGATCTTACATTGGGTGACATTGTGTTATTGAAAGAGAATCAATTAGAACTCAGCTACCCTGAGTATGTACTTATATACATAATACATGTGAACTTAATCTATACATAGCATACAGTATCATTCAACACTCCCCCTTGCTTAGTCATTGATAGATGTGCAAGTATGCATAGGGTTAAGTACTTTTAAGTGGAGTAAAACTCCAGGCCCAGCTGAGAGTGAAATTCATTGAACTTGAATCATCCAAGGTTCTTAGTGAACATATCCACAGGACTTTCAGTCCCAGGGATATAGAATAACTCTATTAGCTTATGGACCATGATTGCATCATGTATGAAGTGGTATTTCACATGGATGTGCTTGTTATGCTTTTTGGTCACAGGGTTTTGCACAATGAAAAGGCTACCCTGATTGTTGCCACAGATGGGGATAGGTCTTAGCTTACAACCAAGTTTGCCCATCATCTCATGTATCCACACACATTGGCAAGAGCAATCGCTTAAGGCCATATATTCTGCTTTGGTGGAAGAGACAGTGGTGGTTTTTTGTAAGTGTAAATTCCACAAAAACACACCATCGGCCATTTTGAGATAAAAGCTGGTTTGAGAGTGTGCAGTGTTGATGTCCTGCACCCAATCTGAATCCATACAGGCAATTAAGCCTTTGCTGCTGGCACCATTGTAAATGAGTGAGTAATCATGGGTGCCAACAAGATAACAGCATATGTACAGGGCCCAATCAAGGTGCTCCTGAGATGGATTGGCTGACATTTGTGCAAGTTGGGTAACAGCATATGCGATGTCAGGGCAGGTGCTGATCATAAGATACAGCAATGAGCTGATCACAGTTTGAAAACATGTCTGTAATTCATGTTGGATTGGTGCATCATTCTTCACTGGGTAATAACCCTGTGGAAGAGGGGTAGGTGCAGATTTGGCATTGGTTATACTGCATTGCTCAAGCACCTTATCAAGATAGTCTTTTTGGTCAATTCAGATAGTATGACCTTCTCAATGAATGTTCATCCAAAGGAACTCAGATGGTTCTCCAAGATCATAACATTCCCACTTCTTCATAAATGTGGATTTGATCTTGTCTACAAAAGATCTGTTTGGTATAGAAGAGGGCATCATCAACATAGACAATCACTAGACATATGTCTTTGCCTTTGTGATAGATAAAAAGTCTGGCATCAGTTTTTAACTGTTTAAAGCTGAGTTCCACCATGGACTTATCAAGTGCTTTCCACCAGGCCAGGCCAGCTTGCTTGAGTCTGTAAAGTGCATGCATGAGGCAGAGGACTTTGCCTTTTGAATCAGGAGGCATGAACCCTTCAGGAAATTCCATATAGATCTCCTCATCCAGTTTATCATATAGGTATGTGGAGCATACATCAAGTCCAGTAATATACCATCCTTCTAATGCTGAGAGGGTGAACATACATTGCACAGTCTCAAAACATACAACTGGGGAAAAGACTTGGTCAAAGTCTAACCCTTCAACCTGAGAAAAGCCTTTAGCCACCAGGTGGGCTCTTTTACAACTGTCTGACTTTTGATCAAATACCCAGTGGTTTTTAATCACCTTGCAGTGTTGTGGGCACAGAACAATTTCATAGACCTTGTGGTCTTTGAGCATTTGAAGTTGATCTTCACAGGCTTTAAGCCATTCCTTCTGCTCTTGCTCAGGGAGCTTCTGGATATCACAGAATGTCCATTCCCACAAATTAGGGGTAGCCCCAAAAGTGGAATCATGCAGTAATGCACAACTGCAAAGGTATGAAACCAATGCATCTCCCCCTTCCAATGTAAGACAGTCAACATCATCCTCAGAAGTAGGAGATGGGGGAAGTCCACCAGGGACAGTGGGTGAATCCAGAATTGTGTCTGGTGCATGAGAGGGATCAGCTTTGCCAGTCAGTTCCTTCCAACAGGTGTTATCCTCCACATCTTTCAGTTGTTGAAGCAGGTGATACTGCTCATCAAAGATATTTCCAGGATGTGTCAGTGAGTTGCAAAGGCATTTGCTCCACTGAATAGGAGGCAGGCCAACAGGAGGTGGGTGATGTGAGGGTGGTGTCATTGGAGGAGGTGGAACCAGGCTAGGTGTTCATGTGTGAGGTGATATGGACTCATCAGACTCATCAGAAGATGAATTGGACAATTCAGGCAATGAAGAATCAGAACTGCTATCTGTAGCATTTCCTTCAGTATCTGAAAATGCAGCAGAATGCAGGAATTTTCCTGATTTGGTAGGTTGACAGCACAAAATGCCATCTGCCACATTTTGCTCATTCAGTGGGATTGCAATGTTTTGAGGATTTGAATCCTCATGCTCATGTGGGACAATCTGCAGGCCAGAGTGTGGTCGATGTGGGGCAGATCAAGAGCATTTTGGGAAGAGATCCTCATTGAAGATTGCATGAGCCAATGTTACAACAGTATTGTTGGGTCACATGAAAATAAAGTTTGACTCACTACCAGGGGCTACACCCAAGTAGATCATCAGCTGCAATTTGGGCTGTAATTTTCCACCACAGTGCTCAGCCAATATGTGTACATAAGCACCACATCCAAATATGCAGAGATGGGAGATAGAGGGTTTCTCCCCCTTAAGTAGTGTATAGGAGGTCTCCTATTTAAGTTGGACCTGAGGAGTCCTGTTGTAAATGTGGGTTGCATAAAGCAGAGCCCATTCCCAGTGGGAGGGAGGTAAGCAGGCATGTAAATGCATTGCTTGTGCCTTGTCCATTAAGGTGCAGATTAGGCATTCCACATGACCATTCTGCTGGTAAGCATAAGGGGTGGACTGTTGGATGTTTACTCCATTGTCATGGAGAAATTCAGTGAACACTTTTGAAATGTATTCACCTCCCACATCTGAGCGAAAGTGCTTAATTGCAGCATTATGCTGATTTTGGACATGTGCAAACTATTGTTTAGTTGCACAGAGTGTTTGATCCTTGGACCAGATTAAGGTGGTCCAGGCCATAGAAGTATAGTCATCATAAAAGATGACAGCATATTTGTATTTACTATACAACAGTACTTCAAAGGATTTTAAATCCAAATGGATAACCTCAAAGGGAGCAGTTGCCTGTGTCTTGCTAAGAGGGAAGGGATGATTTGGCTGTTTGCCAAGCTGACAACCATGACAGATGCCAGTTTTGGAAGGGATCTTCACATTGGGAAAATCCTTGATATGTTTCTTGGCATGCCTGATGACATCAGGGGACAAATGTCTGAGACATTGGTGCATCAGTTTGAAATCAACCAATGAGGTAAATGATGACATGCTGGAAGGCACATTATCATCAGGGTGGACAGGTTTGGCATGAAGCCAAAACATGGTGTCCAATCCATGACTGTGGAATTCCAGATATGAGGCCTGGAAGCATTGGTCCCAGATTGTAAGGAATCTGGGCTTGGCATGAATTGTGAGGCAGGTGATCTTGAGTAGTGTACCCAGTGAAATTAGTTGAACAGCACATGAGGGCATGTGCAAGACAGGGGATAATTGGGCAATATGATCTTTAAACTTGATCAGCACTGAGCCTCTACCAATAATTGGTGATTGGCTATTTGCTGTTGAAGCCCATTGTGGTTCATCAAATTTTTGGTACTCAATGAAATCTGATTGATCCAGTGAAAAGTGGGCTGAAGCTCCAGAATTGAGTAACCACATTTCAGAGGGAATCTTATGGGCATGTGCCTTTTCCTTTCCTTTACCAGAATGCTTGATATATGAATCACACATTGCAAAATTGGGCATTGTAGTAAATTCACCACTATCTACTACAGGGAATGCATGTACACTGCTATTTACCTGAGGTGATTTTAATTGCACATCAGTACCTGAAGTGGATGGGATGGAAGATGGCATGTACAATATAGACTCCATAAAGAAGCCTTCAATGTATTTGTCATAGGCATTATCACCCAGACTTACTGTTTCTTCCTCATTGATCTCCATCAAGCCAGTGGTGCCAGTAAGTGGGATGTTGCTGATCTGCTTGGAGAGCAAGGCAGACAGACAATTGGAGAGGGTTTGCTGTGTGACTGTGCTTGGAGCAGCAGGATGCAACAAGTTCAAGGTTGTGGATGGAAGAGGAGGTTACTGGAACCTCAAGGCATTGTGCAAGTGATATGCTTTCCTGGGTAAGAGGAAAGGCAGGCAGACCATAATGGGCAGTGCCGGGCATATGTGCTTGTCTGCATGGGTCAGGGACAGGCAATGAGAACAAGGTGGCAGCAGGAGTGATGGAGGTAGCAGAGGCAAAGGTGAAGAAGGCAGTGGCTTGGGCAGCCTCAGCCTGCTTCTTGTCCTTCCTGGACTTCTTCTTGTCCTTCCAGTTATCGTTGCTCTGATCAGAGCAATTACCTTCACAGTGCTGCGTCTTCTTATTCTCCTGGTTAGAGGAACCCCCTTGTTGCTGCTGCTGCTGTTGGGAGAACTGGGGTTCCACCTGCTGCCATTTGATGGTGCTGACTTTGTTGGCCTGTTGAGGCCTTGCATCCTTTGCAGGACAGCATTGGACATATGTCTGCCATGACACTTCTACTTGGCATGAGATTTCATTGACAGTGGGTACTGTCTTGGTGACAACACCCTTGGAGTCAGTCTCTGGTTTCATGGTGGCAATGGTGGTGGCAACATGGTCTGCATACTTCAGGATCTTGGAGATCACAATCAACAACTTGATTTTATTGTCGACTAGGTATCCAAAGTTGGAGAGACAGGAGAAGAGCATATCCAGCTTAGAAAATGCTGAGACCAGCAAGTTGTTGTTGGGGATGATAAGGCCCATAAGAGCCTTAAACTCAGTGATGGCAGAGGAGATGGTGGGATGGTTGAAACACTTCTCAAGTTTGATATGGATATTTTTGGCATGGTCACCAAAGTTGATGCCACACTCACAAACATGATGATCACAGGTGAGAGTGATGGCACCAGTTGCCTTGTCATCATCCTTGTCCCAGTCCTCCTGCTTTTCCTCAGCTTGGTGAACTTCTTCAGCCATTGGAGTGAAAGCAGGGGTGGTAACATTTCTGCCAGAGTCTTTGATCTTAGCAGTGGTGACAGTGACAGAGGGGCAAAGTTTCATGATCCTGGACTAAACTCCAATGGACTGAAAGTAATTGTCCATCTGGGAACACCATGCATGGTAGTTGTTACTGTTGAGCTTGGGAATTCCTGTGAAAGCAGAGGAGGGCATATTGAGTGAGATCTGGAGAGAATAGATGTCAGCTATGAACCTCAAATGATTGCAAAACCATAAATAGGTGGGAATGCAGCAGAATGCAAAAGCACAGATCATAGCATTTCAACAAATGTGTGAAAATGCAGCAGATCACACAAGTGCACATCATAGCAAATCACCAAACATGTGAATATGTGGTAAATGTGGATGAGGGAGTGGAGCAAACCACACCAGTGAACATCCAGAGCTCATGGACCAGAGGGACAGAGTCTCTCCTTGCCAGAACACTGAGAGTGGCTGCATTAATCTGATCTAATGGTTTGATGCACTCAGCAAAATAAACCACACAGAGCAGCTCTATCATTCACCCATGGGAGTGGAACTTAATCCACACCACACATGGTCCAGGTAGTAGCTGAGACAGATGAGTGGAAATTAATCCACATGCAAACCTGCTTGGGGCTCATAACCTGTTGTGAGTATGTTGTTACATACATGGAAGGTCCAAGTTACATACCTGGGGTAATATCTGAAGGATCTTACATTGGGTGACATTGTGTTATAGAAATTGTGTTATCGAAAGAGAATCAATTAGAACTCAGCTACCCTGAGTACAAACTTATATACATAATACATGTGAACTTAATCTATACATAGTGTACAGTATCATTCAACAATAGTTTCATAGCAAACATACTCTAACATTGTCATGTCCCATACCATTCACCAATCCAACCCCCACTCCTCTACCCCCTTAGGCATCCCATTCCACTCACCTCCACTTGTCTCTGCCCCTACTTCCACTTCCCCATCTCCAATCAACCACCTAGCAGTCCCACCCTGACTGATTACACCTTAACATCATTCACTGTCAACAACCCTCAGGGAGAACTGTCTCAATTCCACCATCCATCCTGGTTGCCACCATGGAGTATGCCACAAGAATGTAGCACCACATGGGACTGTGCACTTCCATCACCTCTCCATCTCCACATCCCTGTAGTATAGCAGGCTCCCATGTATTTAAAGTCTTAGTTGCTGAGGACTACTTCCTTAGTTTGAGTATCAAATTTGTCTGCTCCTTTGCTTGTCTCTCTCTCTCTCCCTCCCCTATGTCCAATTTTGGTTGCCTCCACTGTGGTAGTCCTCCAACTACTGTAACTATTGTCCTTGTCCATTTTCCAAAATATGAAAGCCAGGACCATACAAGGGCCCAGGCATTACCTGAAGCCAACACTCTTACCCCTCCAACCTGGTTTCACCTAGGACTCTGTACCTCCACCTCTCCAACCTATGTCCAACCTCCACAGACAAGCAGAGGAAGCAGACTTGACAAACATATCATGTAGTAAAAGAGGCACACATATGTGGTGTGATCCACTTGCCACACCAGAATTCATACCACTTCAGCACAGTACAAAATTATGATAGTGGTAGCATCCACCAGAACAACAACACAACAATATCCTTTTTTGTCTAGTTTTTTGGGTTGCATATACAATTAGGATGATGTCATCACTTGGATTGCTTTGTATGTAGCTAACTGTTACTGTATGCAACTACACCACACTAACCACCTGTTCTAGTCAGTTCTAACTGTGACATCAGCTACATATGACTGGCTGTGACAATTAACATAGTCAAGCCAAGTTGGATAACAACAACTTACCCAAAACAGTTAGTCTAGCTGAATGAAAAGTCAGCACAAGCCAAGCCAAGCCAAGCCAAGCCAAGCCAAGCTGAGTCATAGCAACACTACCCTTCCCAGTCAAAGTCTTTACTGACCATAAAAACCTCACCTACTTCTGCCAACCCCAAAAACTCAACTGTCACCAAGGTAGATGGTTACTTGATATCTCTGACTTCAACCTCCATCTCACCCATGTCCCTGGCACCTCCCTAGCAGTCCCCTGATGCCCTCTCTTGTCACCCTAACCATCTTTCCCCCACTGACAATGACAATGACAATATCACCCTCCTTCCTGACACTCTCTTTGTCAATCTTATTGACACCTCCCTCCAGATCAAGCTAGCTGCCTCTTCCACCTCCAACTCTCTTGTCCTTGATGCCCTATGGGCCACCACCAGCAATGTCCTGGCTTGCTTCCACTCTCACCTCTCTAATTGGCAATATGACACTGGTGTTCTCACCTTTCAAGGCCAAATCTATATTCCTCCTGACCTTCATTGCTCCATCATTGAATGCCATCATGACCACACCTTGGCCAGCCACCTTGGTTATCTCAAAACCTGCCAACTGGTTGCTGCTAAATTCTAGGGGTCAGGCCTTGCCCACTTCATATGAAAGTACATTGTGTTGCAAGTACACATATTACATACATGGGAAGGTCTCTCACATACCTGATTGGTGTTGAAGGAACTTACAACAGGTGATGGTGGTGATATTGAGCAAAGATCAATTAGAACTCAGCTCTGCTGAGTCTGAAACTAAATACATGTAACATGTGAACCTCCCACTATGTATGTAACATAGAGTCTGTTCAACACTCCCCCTTGCTTAGTATACAGTGGATATGTTAACATAAAATGGAGGGTAGTACTTTTAAGTGAAGTTAAACTCCAGTCCAAGCTGGAAGTGGAATTCATTGAACTTGATGCATCCAAGGTTCTTTGTGAACATATCAGCAGGATTGTCAGTCCTAGGGATATAGAATAGCTCCACTAGCTTGTGGACCATGACTGCATTGCAGATGAAGTGATACTTCACACAAATATGTTTGTTGCACTTTTTGGTCACAGGGTTTTGTGCAATGAATAGACTACCTTGATTATTGTTGCAGATAGGAATTGGTTTCAGCTGGTAGCTGAGTTCACCCATCATCTCATGAATCCACAGGCATTGATGAGAACAGTCACTGAGTGCCATGTACTCTGCTTCTGTGGAAGAGATGGTGGTGGTGTTTTGTAAGTGTGAAATCCACAAAAACACACCATTGGCCATCTTGAGATAAAAGCCAGTTTGGGAATGCATGGTATTGATGTCCTGCACCTAATCTGAGTCAACACAGGTAAGTATGGCTTTTCCAGAGGAACCATTATAGAGTAGCAAATAATCCCAGATTCCAACTACAGTATGTACTGGCAGATATACAGAGCTCTATCAAGATGATCCTATGAGGGGTTGGCTGACACTTGTGCAAGTTGGGTAACTGCATATGCAATGTCTGGATGGGTGCTGATCACAGTTTGGAAATGCATCCATAACTCATGTTGGACCAGGGCATCATTTTTCACTGGGTAATAGCCCTGTGGGAGAGGGATATGTTGTAGGTGCAGATTTGGTGTTGGTCATGCCACATTGTTCAAGCACCTTGTTGAGGCAATCCTTTTAGTTGATTTGAATGTTATAACCTTCTCAATAAATATTCATCTGGAGGAATTTGGATGGCTCTCCAAGATCTTGTTTGGTCCACAGAAGAGGGTGTCATCAATGTAGACAATTGCTAGACATATGTATGTCTTTGCCTTTGTGATAAATAAAAAGTCCTGCATCAGTCTTAAGATGTTTGAAGCTGAGCTCTGCCATGGATTTGTCAAGTGCTTTCCACCAGGCTAGGCTGGTTTGCTTGAGTCCATACAGTGGCTCAAATAAGTGTCCCAATATTGGGGCATTTTGGAAAGACTTGACATAAATGTGTTAGCTCTAACACTTGCAGAGTCATCAATAGCTCTAAATCCTGGATTGAGGATGAGCCCTTATCAATGTGATTTGGTTGCCATGGGATTGAGATACAACCATTTTAAAATGACATGTCATTGGGACACTTATTTGAGCAACATTTCTGTTATGCTTGGTCCAGCTAGAAATGAGTGTAGGCTCAAAGAACTAACAATGAAGTCAAGGGTTTGAAGATATATGGACAAGGAGGCTTGCCAGAGAGTCAAAGGTTTGGTTGACAATAGAAGTTGATGAGATTTGAAGGGGTCATCTGACAAAGAAGTCAATGAAGACATTCAGAGAGTTTCAGAGAATTGAGGTAAGATTGAGCAGGACTAAACTGAAGATACATTGAGTACAATGACAGCTTAAGTACTGTGAGAAATGGAAACTAATGGAATGTCATGGAAGGTTTGTTACTTAAGCAAATGAAGATAGAACATTCCATGAGAAATGGAAGCAAAGATAACAAGAATAGAAAATGGAAATGAATGGTGTGTGGCAAACATGTTGTATGTTCTAGAGCACTCTATAGAAGAAAAAGATATCAGGTCAGGCCAGTCTATCATACACAGAAGTGAAACATGACATTACCCCCAGTGTACATTCAAAGTTATGACAAGAAATGAATCAAAGAAAAGAATTAGAGATCCATGCACCTGTCTCTGCCAGGAGAACCAGTCATGTTGGTGTAAGCCAAGTTGTCATATCCTGGGTCATTGTCATTCAGGTCCAGGTCAGTGAGTTCTGGATCAGGAGAAGGGTGACAACAATGGTGATGAAGATGAAGGGGTTGATGATGATGATAAGATGGGGGGGGGGGGAACTTGTCTGGGAGTGATGTTTGAGCCAGAGGACAGAGGGTCAGAGAGTTGTTTGATGAGAGGTTGGGGTGGGGATGGGGGAGCAAAGCCAGAATGCCTAGAATATGTCAAGGAAGCTGAAGAAGAGGAAGAAGAACCCACTGGGTTGAGGATATGTGGGCAAGGGTGACAAGGGCAGTGATGTTGGGTATGACCAGGGTGGTGTCTAGCACAATGCAGGCAGATATAGTATGGGCAGTTGATGTGGATGTGCGAGAGTCAGTGGCAATGCAAACATGCCTGGCTATAGAGGTAATGATCAGGGGAGAGGGGTATGTTACACTGTCCTTCCCAACTGACTTTGGCTTGTTCCATAATGGCTAATTCTTTGAGGGTAAGGGGTTCTTCAGAAGCTTCTGGTGACAGGTTTTGGTGTAAGCGGTGGCGTTTGTTAAGCTCTCAGGTGTAATGTAGAACATCCTTGGCTAGCTTGTCCATTTCCAATTGGTGCATGACAGAGAGGACAAGGTTGGTCAGCTCCATGCATATTTCATGGAGGGTGGTGATGTGTTCCATGGGGTAGTTGGGCATTTGGTTGGCAAGGGGGTAGAGGTTGTGGATTTCTTGAAAAAGGAGGAGTAATGTATCAAGGGGGGAGAAAGGTTCTAGATGGGCATGAAGGGGGGTAATGAGATGGGGGGATTTGAGGAGGAGCATTAAGGAGGATTGTTTGGTGATGGGGAATTCATTGGGATGGATGTGTTGAGTGTAAAGTGGTAAGTCGATGGAGATGATTGGGTTGAGGTTGAGAGTGGGAAGGTGTAAGGGAGGAGAAGTGGGTCAGGGAATACCCAGATTGTAATTAGTTGACTCAAGACCTTGAATATGATAGAGCAAGGGGGTGGTCCAACCAATGGTGGCTGCAGTGGGGGAAGGGGATCTAATGGGAGCGGACATGTTTGGGCTTGGTGGACGATGTGGGGGGTGGGGAAGGGAAGACATGAGGGTGAAGGGCTTTATAGTCAGAGGGAATTTCCTTTGCATGGTTAAACTCCAATTTGGATAGCCATGAATCTTCTTCAGCTGAGTATTCTTTCCATCAGACTAGGAATTTTCAGTTGTTTGGGGTTCCATGGTGTCAGATAACTCTTTCCATTTCATATTCCTCTTCTCCATTGATAAGGTCAGGTGGAGGGGAAGGGAAGTTTGGTCCATGTATGTCATTTTCATGATAGGGCAATAACAGGGAGGCATGGAAGACTGGGTGTATTTTCCATGTGTGTGGGAGGCAAAGTTTATAAGTAAGGGGAGAGAAGACCTGGGTAATGGTAAATGGACCTTCTCACTTGGGGGCAAACTTTGGATGGGAGATAAGACATTTTAGATTTTGGGCTTCTAGCCAAACTTTGTTGCCTTTATGAAAGGGAGTGAACTTTTCATGGAAACAGGATTTCATAACTTGTCTAGCAAGTTTGTGTGCTGTCAGGGCTTCATCTTGAGCTGCAGAGAGGAGTTTAAGTTGTTCTTCAACTGCTGGGAGGTTGGTTTCAGCAATGATGGTGGTGTTATGATTCACTTCTTTCCTCTTCTTGTTTGATTGATATGATGAACCAGCCCAACCCAGTATCTTTACTTTCTTTAGAGTGCTCTAGAACATGCAACGTGTTCGTCGCACACCTTTCATTTCTGCTTCTTTATTTTTGTTATCTACACTTTGATTTCTCATGGAAGGTTCTATCTTTCTTCGCTTAGTAACAAACCTTCCATGACCTTCTATCAGTTTCTATTCTTTGCAGTACTTAAGCCATCGCTCTACTCGATGTACCCTCAGCTTAGTCCTGCTCAATTCTACCTTGACCTCCTTGAACCCCTCGTCAACCTCATCGTCAGATGATTACCTTTGAACCTCTTCGTTGACTCAATTGTCGGACAATTCCCTTGAATCTCCTTGTCAACTCAATCATCAGACGATCCCCTTGAATCTCTTCATCCACTCAATCATCAGACGACTCCCTCGAACCCCTTCATTGACATCATTGTTGGACAACTCTTTCAACTATTTAGCAAGCTTCCTTGTCCAAACCCCCTTGAACCTTTAACCCACTGTTAGTTCTTTGAGCCTACGCTCATTCCTACCTGGACCAAGTGTAACAAAAGGACTAAGCTCCTCTTTTCAAGCTACCATCGCTGTAGTCTCTCACCATTTCCTCCCCTCAAACACCAGGAGCCCTTGAACAGGCACTACAATGCTCTTATAGAGTCCCCTCAGAATCCCCCCCCTCCACTGAACCCTCTGATGAAGAAACCTTCACCCCTGCCCCAGATGTCTCTCCTAGGGAACCAACACTGCCTCTCCCCACTCCCATCATAACCAGACCTCTCCTCCTTCCTCCCCCATCCTCCACTCCCATTCCCCCTCATCAGTTCATTCCCTCACATCCACTTCCCCCCTTCCTTCCTCCACAAACCCCCCATTCCACCATGACTTTGAAACCAGTCAAACTGCACATTGGTGCCCCCGAAAACTTTGATGGCGATTATGCCAAAGCCATGATCTGGTTGGACTCTGTCCGAATCTACCTCCTTGTCAATGAAGAAGTCTATACCACCGATGCCAAGAAGATCACCTTTGCTCTCTCATATATGACTAAGGGAGCTGCCCTTACTTGGGCCTCCTCCTTCCAAAAAGCCGCTCTCAATGCGAACAAAGGCTTCAGGACTTATGCGGACTTTATCACCGAATTCAACACCACCTTCGAACACAAGGACACCATCACCCTTTCCATCACCTGGCTCTCATCCACCAAAATGGAAGGAAAGCCCTCCCTCTCCAACCTCACCAAGTACATCTCCGAATTCTGGAATCATGTCCAGATCTGTGGAATCACCAACCAAAATGTCCTCATCGGATACTTCTTCACTGGCATCTACACCAAACTCATGCGTTGCATCATGTCTATGGACACCATCCCCACCAAAATCAATGAATGGTATGCCAAAGCCACTCACTTCCTCACCCAATGGGGAAGAGCTGACGACATGGCAAAACAAGGCAAGATCAACCCCCCCTACCATTCATTCTCCTCCTCCTCCCATCCCCAGAAAGACCCTGATGCCATGGATGTTGATGCTATCAAAGTATCAAAGTTAACCCCAGAAGGGCGAAAATGCTGTATCGCTAAAGGACTTTGTTTCCGCTGCCGAAAGCCTGGACACCTCTCAAGCAACTGTCCCCACTTCCCTTCCCAGCCAAAGAAGACCAAAGAAAGGAAGGTTAGAAAGGTTGAAGAAATCCCCAGGCTAGTAGAAGTCAAGGATGATGACAAAGAAGAAACTGTAGCAAGAATCTCCTTTGTACCTTCCAATGAGGATTTTTAGAATGGAGACCTTCCCCAACGCAAGGCTCTCCCTCTTTTATGTGCACTCCTGTACTTGTATTGTCGATTACCAAACAGTCTATGCAAATCCCCATTGAAATCGTCGAACTGTTGCACCTAAAAGCCATTGGAACTCATGCTCTCGTTGACTCTGGAACACAAATCTCTTGCATCGATTGGGACTTTGTTCAAAAACATTGTCTCCCAAAAGAATGACTCCCCTCCCCCATCGCCATCAAAATGTTGACCAATCCTCGAACAAGAACAGTCTTAGCCATTTTTCCACCACGCTCTATGTCCACATCAGACAGCTCATGCACTGTGTCACGTTCTACATCCTTAACTGTGGAAAGGAGAACATAATCCTTGGACTCCCCTGGCTTAGACAAGCCAACCCCACCATCAACTGGATCAAGTGAGAGCTATCCATTTCCCTCAACTCCGATCAATCCCAGGAATTGTACTACAACCGTACCAAACCAGCTCCTACCCCCCAGACACCAACTCCTCACCCACCCTGACATATACAAGTCGACTCTGTCTGGGACGGATGTCTCTACGACTACATGAAGAAGGACACTGAAGCCCAGTACCTCCAACAAGCCAACAACAATTGAATCATCAATTGGATCATGTGCTGTGGATCTCGTTTCATTCCCTCTGCTACCATTGCCAAAATTACGACAGCAACTGAGCTAGCTATGGCTGCTGAAAAGGCCAAACCAAAGGCTACTCTCCCCCCTGAATACTCATCTCTCACTTCTGTTTTCTTGAAAGAAGCCACTGACCATGTTCCCCCCAGCAGACCCTACGACCATGAAATCAACCTCGACAACTCTTTCACCCCAAAAGTTGACAAACTTTATCCCCTCTCTCCTGACGAAAAAGCCGCTACCAAAGCATTCCTTGATGAGAACCTCAAGGCAGGAAAGATTCGTCCATCCAACTCCCCCAAAGCCACTCCCTTCTTCTTTGTTAAAAAGAAAGACGGTGGTCTTTGACCCTGCCAAGACTATCGCTACGTCAACGAACATACCATCCACGATGCCTATCCTCTTCCCCTCATATCTGACCTCGTCAATAAACTTAAAG
>JBBPLE010000275.1:4868-43727 GCA_038089675.1 Boletales sp. KT-2023b | reverse complement strand
AAGTGAAGATAGGACCTTCCACAGGAAATAGAAGCGTAGATAGCAAGAATAGAAGACGGAAATGAAAGGTGTGTGACGAACACATTGCATGTTCTAGAGCACTCTAAAGAAGGGAAAAGATACCGGGTTGGGCCGGTCTATTGTAACGAAGAGTAACGAAGGAAAAGAAGTGAATCGTAACACTTAGTCCTCTGAGTTCATCCCTAAGTTGGCCTTAGTGCCTCCTCATTGTCATCCTTAGTCCCTAGCCACCCAGAACCTCTGCAATCCTTCTGGGAGACCCCTTGACATCATCTAACATAACCTTGAACCTTCATCCACCAGAACCCTCAACCTTCATCTCTGAAGTTCCTGACTTACATCAATACATTATTCCCTAGCCCCTGTCCTTGACCTAGGTGATTATCATTAGGTCTATGCTTGTTCCTACCTGGACTGAGTATAACATGGCCCTACTTGTCAAGTGGATCTTGAAGCACCCTGATGATTGACATGTACTTGTTCATGATGGTTGAAACATCAAAGCTCCTGGAAAAAATAAGAAGGAGGTTGCCACTCTAATTGCAAAGTATATCTTTGAAGCCGATGAAGAGCATTCTTCTTTGTATGTGGTGGATTCCAGGAAATATGTAACATCTGTCACCAACCATGTCAATACATGCATATCACTTTATTGTTCATTGACCTCTTCACATATATTATTACAGGCTGAGGTCAAAGTATTGTGAACACTGCTCAAATGAAGAGTACTGGAAGTGGAGTCATGCTGGTGGATAATGATGTATCTGGTAATGAAGAGGGGGAGAGGCCAATGCCAACAGCAAATCTCATTGGTATGTGCTTATTTTTTAACCAATCATCTACATCTGATATCCTTATAGAAGAAATTCTCAGAGTCTTTCCACACTACAAGGAGCTTGATGCCATATGGCACAACATTCCTGTGCTGGATAGTGAAACAATTTCATTGAAGCTGAACATCAATCACTTGGAAAGTTTGCTTGGAATTATCCAAACAAAAGCGGCTGACAAGGACATGGTGTTTGATTTTGAAGGTGGTGTGGCTATCAAAGGTGAAGTACCCAACATGGGCAAGGATGAGCTGATGGATCTGGATCAGCAGGATGAAGGTATGCAAGTTTGTATTTACAATTAAGGTATGCCATCTCATGATGATAAAGTGCCTGTCTGTCGATGATGAGATGTTGGGCAATGCTCCCCAGGGTGGGGATGTCCAGATATGTGGCTTCATCCCTCCTTGTATATAGCCACTGATATATTCAGATTGATTAGCCACCAGATGCTCATCAAGCATCTGGCACTGATCGGCAATTCACACTGTTCTCTATCAGGTCCAAGGGGAAGACACCAATGTGAGACAGATGAAGCATATTTGCGCCATACAGTCGCTCACCTAGTTCCCCCGCTTTGTCAGCCACTGCCAGCTGAGGCACTTCTTCAGCTGCAAAAAAAGTTCCAGCTTCTAGGAGTCCACTTGGAAGTCAGCTTAACTCGAAGCTGGAGAAACTCAAGAAGCTTGGTGAGAAACTCATTGCAGCTGATCCTTCAGCCCCCTCGGGAAGAAACCTGCAGTATACCACAGCAATATGCCAGCAAGCACTGGATAATCAACATGCCAAGCTTGAGTTTAGGAAATCTGAATCTGAACAGGAGGAAAGGCTGAAATTACTTGATATCGAGCTGCATAAGGAGGAGTCACACAAGATTGCCCAGCAGATTGAGCTGCTACAAATGCAGATGCAGTTGCAACAATGGCAAACGATGGCAGTGGTTGTTCCACAGGTGCAAATGGTGTCCAACCAGTCTGTTTCTGGATTGCCATTTACTGCCACTGCATCTGCTCCCACTCCCCTTCCTGGATTGCTGTTTGCTAGTCCCTCCACCGCTCCTATCCCAAGTTTGTCCACTGCAGTGGCTATTGCATCAACAACACCCAGCCTTTTGTCATTGACTACTTTTGCGCCCTCCATCCCATCTACTGCTGTTCCCAGTATACCTGACATGTCCTCCAAGTCTGATCAACCTCGCCCTGCAGAATAGGTCTTTGTTTCATTAATTGTACATGCTTTTTTTCACCATCAGTATTTTTCATATTACTGCCATTCTTTCAGACTGGATCTGCATCATCAATGTCTGAATGTAGCACAAGATGTAGCTCTTCTCTGCTGCAATTACATTCACGTTCATTATCTAGTCTGCTCCATCATTGACAACATAATCATCTCTTCCCAGAGCTGCAAATAGACTCCACATCAACTGGATGCAGAATTGCTGCCCTGGCATACCTGTGGGAACCACTGCAACAACTTGTTCAACTTCACAGGATACTTCACTCATCTCTGCCCATGCCCAGCCTAGTGATGTTTCTTTCCCATTTGGTTCTTTGAACCTGATTATCATGTTGTGCAGGATAAGGCAACACTGGATCCAATGTATGGCATATTTGATGTCCTCATGAGTATGGATTTGCAAATGCAGCTCGTGGAGTGACTGAAACTGTCCCTTCAGTGCAGCAAAAGCATGTTCTACACACATGCAAACCTGTGAACAATCATGAGTTCTACACTTCATGCAGGAAATTTGTGCTGACTTTCGACAAATAGTGGTTATAAAATTTTTGCAGCCATGATAGTGGCCTGCCATGCATAGCTTTAAATGGCACTACACACCACTCTTGTGTTGGATATGCACTATCGGCCCAGATCCAATGCCCATTTGGAAGTAAGTCTGGTTCTTGTGCTAACTGAGTTCCTTGAAAGGCATATGCGTCATGTACGCTTCCAGGATGACCCAACCTGTAATCAATGATCAGAAGATTGTGCAGCATCACAATGAGCTACCGACAGCGAATGTCAGCTTCCAGTTGACCAATCAGGTGCACATTCCTCATACCTGACAATTCATTGAATACTGTCCCTTTTGGTCAATGAATATATCACCATAGAGCAAAGGCTTTGCGAATAGATTGAACATTGAACCATCTGCAGCAAAAATCCCCCCCCTCCAGGCTTTACAAGACCTCACCCCAACAAATGTATGTGCATGCTCAGCATCACATGTATCAATATTAGGAATGGAGACAAAGTCATTGTGCTGGGCAAGTAATGCAACCATCACTCAGTTTGTACAGTTTATTACCGATCCAACAGATACACCTGCCCACTGCAACATCTTGTGTGGATACTGCATTTCCATCATGGCCAGCTTGGTTTAAGAAGATCACAAGTTGGATTGCAATGGGAAGTTGTGAGTGATTTCCCCTTGATTTGAACACATCATGGTCACTAATTTGATCCAGGATTTGGTCAAAGATGTTGGGATCAACACAAAGTTTATGATGAAAAAGATGGGGGTGAAAGTCAGCAAAGTGCTGAAGTAGGTGAAGTTGTGGTGTGTGAAGCTGTGGTATACATTCCTGCAGGGTACAAGCAAGCTGTACTTCATCCTTGAATGCTCTAATTGCCTCCAACAGTGTTTGGAATTGATGTTCCTTGGTGATCTCCATGTCCATTGAGCTAATTGATTCAAAATCACTGTTGATTCCAAAGGGGGTCAAGAGGGGTGTGATGGGACTGGGAGGAGTGATGAGTAGAATGCTGCTGACATCACTATCCAAAGATTTGTTGGAAGATCCCTCCAGCTGCCATTGTAAGTTTCCGATCCTTGCAAGCAATACCTTGTATTCTAATTGCTTGAGTGCCAAAAGGATGATTTTTTTTTGTGAAGGCTGAGGCATAGTGATGGTGGGGATGTTGCTGGGAAGAGAAAAAGCAGGCCCTCACACTCATGTTACAGTTATATTTTTTTTTTTGGTGCTGCAAACAATGGTTGTATACTTAGTTGTTTTGTGAATGCAATCACATGATCTGGCAATTTTGGCCCAGGTTTGGCACAGATTTGGCACAGTCAGAGTTTTGACTTTCTTGCAGATTCTCAGCAACTACAAATGACAAGAATAGCCCAATAAATGGTTTTGATAATAGTGCATAATAGCCTATTTGAATGACACTATTGTCATGCTGTCCTATCAACTGTAGTGATACCTGATTAACATAGCAAGATTGTCTTCTAGATGCTATTTGGATGTCCTTTCTTTGTTCAGGCTATCAGCTTGTCAGACTATGGTGTGGCAAACCATAGAAAATTCCACAAGTTTTTTTCAACACTAGTGTGCAACTTTCATACTTGGTGCTTCTGTTCTGAGAATCAACAATCTATTCCCAGAAATTGTGCATCCACCACTTCATCCATTAGTACTTTGTTTATTAGGCCAATGTACAATTTAAAAATTGTCTCATATCAGAAGGTTGTACAGTGTAATCAAAATTCGCACATGATCCCATCTCATCCTGGCACTGATCAGGCTGGTGATAAAGGTCATGTGCCATGCTTGCTCGAAAAAATGTGAAGGTAAAATTCTCACAGCCCAGCTACAACTGTTTGAACATTGCTTGCCACTCCATACCCTATCTTCTGCTCTCGTCTATACACCCATTGCTTTTCCTGTGCCACCACCCCAGTGTCAGTACCAGCACCCCATCAAAAAATCAACCCTCTATCCACACTGAACTGGAGATGGAACCAACACATTCATACTAGTTCTACTTCCCTCCACAACATCAACAGGCCCAACAGCTCCTTTGAGGCACCAACTACCACCTCTACACACCCAACCTCAACAAGCTGCACATTACCACCACCTCCCTTATGCCCTCCCATTGCTGCACAGCAACCTGGCCCCATCAACAATGCCACAACAACACCAACATGTGCATGAATGCACCCACACTATGGCATCCCAATCTCATCATTGACCCAGCTATCAGCAACACCACAACAATGGCATGTATGTGATCACACCACTGTTACAAGTGGTGATAACCCCCTATCTTTTCTTTCTTTGTTACATAATAACCTGTCTCAATCTTTTTTTGATTCTTTTGCTATGCAATACAGTAACATTGACATCCCTTCACATTCTAAATTTTATTGTGTCTATTTACACTTACTATCTATTTTTACTTAGAAATCCCTGATAGATTTCCTATGTATTTCCACTTGCACAGCCTATGCTATTTATTCTCCTTATTTTCTCATCATCAACCACAGCCCCTTGATTGCAGCTCCTTCACACAGATTTACATAGCTCTATACTTAGTCTACATAGCCTCATGGCTATTTGTCAACTCATAGTGACTCAGTATGACTGGCACTTCTTAGTATAAATACTGGCTGCACATGTACAGTAACACTAAGCAATTCCTACCTTAGGTTTTTGCCTTCACATCCTTAGTCCTCCCTTGAGTTAGCCTCTAAGTCAGCCTTAGTGCTCCCTCTTCATCATCTCTAGTCTCCATCCACCCAGAACCTCTGTGATCCTTCTGGGAGATCCTTGATGTCATTTGACATAATCACAAAACCTTTGTCCACTGGGATCTTTGACCTTCATCTTCAGAGTCCCTGACTTACATCATTACATTATCCTCAGCCCCTGTCCTTGATCTAGGCAATTATCATTAGGTCTATGCTTGTTCCTACCTGGGGAAAGTGTAACAAAAGGAATTGCTTCTCTCCGATAGGACTACTATCTAGTAGATCCCACCATTTCACATCAGCACCCCAGAAACCCCAGGCCTTTGGGCAACCTTCGCACCCCAGATTCATGCTTCTACCAGGAATGCATTCAAGAAAACAACCCCTCAGACTCTGAATCCTTGTACCCCATCACCCCAGCGCCCACTGATGTAGAAGACAAAGATCTCTACACCCCAACCCATGAGAACCCCATCAACATCCACCTATCCAATGAACTCTCAGCCCAACTATCCCTAACCAGGATATCTACACCCCCCTCCCCACTAACCCTTAACCAACATCTCCACTTCATGGGAGGAACAGTTCCATCCACAGTCATCCCCACACCTATTCCCCATTCACAGACCCTACCCCCATTTATTCCCACAGAACCACCATCCCCCATTCCCTCCATCAGTATGAGTGAACTAGCACCCCCACCCCACAAACCCATAGAGCTCCATATCACCCCCCCTGATCATTTTGATGGAAGTTATGCCACAGCCAAAGCCTGGTTCACCTCTGTCATATTTTATTTCCTAGTCAATAAGGAAGTATACAACAACAATACCAAGAAAGTGGCATATGCTCTCTCCTACATGACCAAGGGGTTGGCTGCCACTTGGGCAGCAACCTATTGCATCAAAGTTCTAGCAAATGAAGAAACAATCACCTGGGACAAATTCAAGAAAGCCTTCCAAGCCACATTCTATCACCACAACAGCAAAGCTGTCTCCATCACTGCCCTCAACTTGTTACAAATGAAAGGGAACTCCATGGCTGATCTTACCTGATACATCACCAAATTCAGAAATCATGTTCAGATCTCTGAAATCTCCAATGAGAATGTCTTAATCAGGTACTTCGCTGCCAAAGTTACAGTAAACCTTATGAAACATATCATGTCCATGGACACTGTACCAACCAAGATCGAGGATTGGTACAACAAGGCTGTACACTTCCTCAGCCAATTCCAGAAAGCTGATGACATTGCATGCTCAAGCAGAAACCCCCCCCACACTCCATACCAATCCTTCCAATCACACTCCTATGCCCAACCCACACATGACCCTAACACAATGGATGTCAATGCTATCCAAATCAGGAGATTAACTCTGGAAGAACAGAAACTATGTTTTGAAAAAGGGTTATGTCTCCAATGTCATCAACCTGGGCATAATGCAAGCAAATGCACCAAATTCACCAGCCACCCTACCCCTAAAAATGTCTGACAAACAACCACCACAGCTACCATCAAAGAGATTAAAGAATGTAACAACAATGACATGGAAGTCAACTGTATCTCAGGTTTTTAGAGAGGAGGTCCAACCCAATGCGGGCCCCCTCCCCAACTAGATGCACTCCTGTACTTACTTCCTAAAGTGATTGAAATGCTATTTATCTTCCCATTTCAATCCTGAGCACATCCCAAGACATTGGAACCCGAGCACTGGTAGATTCTGATGCTACCATTTCCTGCATCAATTGGCATTTTGCCAAAAGATGGAAACTTCCACTCAACAAACCTCTCTCCTCCATCCCCATCAGAAATGTCGATCAAACCCAAAATCAAAATGGCAATATCAAATTTACCACCTTTATTCTGATATGCCTCAATAACATTATCCAAAAAATCCACTTTCATGTAATGCACTGTGGAAGGGAAAATATCATCTTAGGGCATCCATGGTTAAAAGAAACTAACCCCATCATCAACTGGATGAAGGGAAAGGTGATCATCCCCAAAGAACACGATCAGACCAAGGAACTTTATACCCCAAAGAACTCCCTCTGACCAATGAACCACACTCCACATAACCTCAACTGAAAAGAAAGTCTCCTTTGTTGATATCTTGACCAAGAAGAACCCTCAGACTTCTGTGAATGAGCTATAATGAACCACATCACTCATCGAGCAGCCAGATTTGGATTCCAACATCCTTTCGGGGAAGGATATGTTCAAGCTTTTATCACAGCCACCAAACTAGCCATCAATGCCCAAGAAACAAAACCCATCATCACCCTACCTCCCAAATATAAAAAATATGAAGAAGTCTTCTTGGAAAATGCTATGCATCACCTTCCCCCATCCCATTCTTATGATCATGAAATTAATCTAGATGAAACTTTCACCCCTAAAGTTTCCAAGATTTACCCCCTCACTCCTGAGGAATGAAAAGCTGCTGATGACTTTATTGATGAGAATCTTAAATCTGGCAAAATTTGACCTTCCAACTCCCCACAAGCTTTCCCCTTTTTCTTTGTCAAAAAGAAAGATGGAGGACTTTGCCCATGTCAAGATTATAGATATTTCAATGAACATACCATCAAAGATGCTTACCCCCTTCCCCTTATCTTGGATCTTATCAACAAACTAAAAGATGCCAAGATATTTACCAAATTCAATGTACAGTGGGGATATAACAACATCTGCATCAAAGATAGTCACCAATGGAAGGCAGCCTTTATCACTCACCGAGGTCTTTTTGAACCAACAGTCATGTTCTTTGGATAATCAAACTCCCCCCCCACATTCCAAAGATTTATGAATGACTTGTTCAGGGACATGATAGCCGAAAGGTGGCTAGTTATTTACATGGACAACCTTCTCATCTTCTCCCCTGATCCAAAAACCCACACCGAATATACCAAGCAAGTTCTCCAATGAATGAAAGAACTTGACCTCCATCTCAAGCTAGAGAAATGCAAATTCACTACTACTGAAGTGGAATATTTGGGAATGATCATAAAGCCAGGAACCCTTGCAATAGACCCTGTAAAACTTGACAGAATCCAGAAATGGCCAGTCCCTGCCAAAGTAAAGGATGTCTGATCATTTTTAGGCTTCACAAATTTCTATAGATGATTCATACCAAATTACTCCAACCTTGCATGACCTTTGCTTTACCTCACCCAAAAGAACAAAACCTGGGATTGGTCGATCGACTGTAATAAAGCCTTTCAAACACTAAAAACCAAATTCCTCAAACAACCAATCCTTTGTTTCCCTGACCTCGCCAAACCTTTTGCCATAGCTACTGACGCCTCTAAATATGCCTCTGAAGGAATCCTACTGCAAACTGACAAAAACAGGGATTGGAAACCTTGTTCCTACCTGTCTCAATCTTTCTCCCCTGCTGAACAGAATTATGACATATATGATAGAGAGCTCCTTGCCATCATCCACACCCTCAAAATGTGGAAACACTACCTCTGAGGACACCCCACCCCTGTTCAGGTCTTTACTGACCATAAAAATTTAACCTACTTCAAGCAACCCTAGAACTTGAATTGACAGCAAGCAAGATGGCTTCTTGATCTTGCTGACTTTGATCTCCAACTAATTCATGTGGCTGGAAAAGACTTGGCTGGACCCAACACACTCTCCAGGTGTCCAGATTTAATTGAAAATGACGCACATGACAATCATAATGTCATACTCCTTCCCACTTCCCTATTTGTCAACATGATCGACATGGCCCTGACAGACAAACTCCACTTGTCCTCCACCAATGACCCCCTAGTCCTTGATTCCCTCCAAGCCTTAGATGGTGAAGTCCCTACCTGTTACACTTGCCCCAGGTAGGAACAAGCATAGACCTAATGATAATTGCCTAGGTCAAGGACAAGGGCTGAGGATAACATACTGACATAAGTCAGGGACTCCGGAGATGACAACTAAGGGTTCCAGAGGACAAGGGTTTGAGATGACATCAGATGACATCAAGGATCTCCTAGAAGGATTCCAGAGGTTCTAGGTGGCAAGGACTAAGGATGACAATGAGAAGGCACTAAGGCCAATTTAAGGGACTGGCTCAGAGGAGGACTAGAGAGGTGAAGGTGAAAACCTAAGGTAGGAATTGCTTAGAGTCTACTGTACATGGTCATCCAGTATTTATACTAAGTAGTGCTAGTCATACTGAGTCACTATGAGTCAATGGATAGCCATAAGGCTGTGGACAGTAAGTATAATGCTATGCTAGTCTGTGCAAAGGTGCTGCAATCAGGGGCTATGTGTGATGATGAGAACGTAAAGAGAATAAATAGTGCAGGCTGCTCAAGTGGAAATGCATAGGAATGGTGATCAGAGATCTCTATGTAAATATAGATAGTAAGCATAAGTAGACATGGTAAAGTCTAGAATGTGAAGGGATATTAATGTTACCATGTCACATAGTGAAAGAATCAAAAGAAGACTGAGAGAGATTATTATGTAACAAAGAAAGAAAAGATAGGGGGGTATCACCGATTGTAACATTACCCCCTTTGTATGGCAAAGCCACTGGATTTGCTTTAATCAAAGGTGACTTCCTCATTGGCAATGACATCTTCATCCCCCCAGGTGTCCTGCCATCCATGATAGTAGTCTGCACAACTCCAATTATGGCCATGGAGGAAGCTGCATTTTTCACATCCACAATGGTTGATAGTGGGAACATTGTTGGGGTCAGTTCCCCAGTTGTTGGTGCAGTGGGGACAGTGTCAATTGGGACAGGAGTGGTGAGTGTGTCCAGGAGCTTGTTGTTGGCAATGGTCACAGTGATATTTTCTACAATCAAGGGTTCAATGTCTGTGGTGGTGGCATTGGTTGCAATGAGAGGGATTGGAGGGAGGGGGCACAGGTACCTCATCCCAGTTGGTGGTGGCTCCCATGTCTGAGAGGATAGTGCCAGTGTTTGGGTGTGGGGTGGGAAGCCAGGTAGAGGTGTTGCACCTAGATAAGTCCATGAGCACAGCCGCAGCTTGTAAGCTGGTGGGGGTGTGGTGGGGGTGGAAGTTGGTGGCAATGGGGGGTTCATTCTCCTGATTTTTAATGGGGGAGTGGTGATGAAAAGGATGGATGGGGATGAGGAAATCTGTTAATGATGGGGGAACTCAGGGAGTGAATGCTGGTTGCCCATATAAATAGGCACAGCATTCCTCCGTGATAAGATTGAGGGCTATGGTGGTGATAACTTCGGTGATGGTCCCATAGGGTAGCATATGTTCAATGAAATGGCCAAAGCCCAGATGGTATAGGTTATCTAATGCCTTTTCTTGTAATTGTCCTATGATGGTCCAGAGTGGGGCATTGGAGGAACAGTATGTGATGGAGAGGTTTTGGATGAGTGAAGCTGTTTTGTTGAAAGTAGCCACTGCAGCAATGACTTCGGGGGACATTTGATAGGTGGGGTGTTGTTCTAATGCTGAGCAGGGGGCTTCCTGGAAGAGGACATGTGTAAAGAGGATGTGGTGGTTGGGATGACAGAGGTGGTGGACATGGACAGGAACAGAAGGGGGGAAAGAGGGAATGGTGGGAAGACCAGGGGGGGATGCAGGAGTGGGGGAGACAGGGGTAGGTTGTTGGACAATAGGACTGGTGGTGAGATTGTCTAGGACAGTGTCAGGGATGTGAAGGGTGATCTGGAGAATTTGTTCCTCAATGGTGGTAGAGGCAGAGGGGGGTAGGATTGGAGAGGTAGAAGGGGAGCTAATAGGAGGGGAAGTGGGGGAGCTAGAGGAGACAGAGATGGGAGAGGTGGCCAACATATTAGCTATGGTTCTGTTGGGAGGGTATGAGTGTGTTTGGATGGTTTGGGTGATAAGGATGAGGGTTTGGAGACAAGGTTTTTATAATCCTGGAGGAGATCCTGTGCATGTTTTAGTTCTCTTTCTGGAAGCCATAAGTCATCTTCTGGTGGATAGCCTTTCCATCACACAAGATACTGCCTCTGGGAATGGTTGCCACAGTGTTTGATGATTCATTCGATTTCATACTCCTCCTCTCCTCCGATCAGATCCAGTGGAGGGGCTGGGAAGTTGGGGCTGTGTATCTTGTTCTCATGGTACCTTGAAAGCAGTGAAGCATGGAAGACATTGTGAATTTTCCATGTTTGGGAAAGGTGGAGTTGGTAGGTAACTTACAAGAGGACTTTTGTGATAGTGAAGGGGCCTTCTTGTTTGGCAGAGAATTTAGGGGCGATGACATTTCATTTAAGGTTTTTGGCATTGAGCCAAACCTTATCTCCTTTGGTGAATGGAATGAATTTCCCATGGTACCTAGATTTCATAAGCTGGTGTGCAAGATCATGCACAGCCAGGGCTTCATCTCAGGCAGCTGAGAGTTCTTTGAGACATTGTTCTAAAGCTGGTAATCATGATTCAGAGATAACCGTGGGAAGGGGGCAGGGTTCATAGCCCATCATGAGAAAGAACAGGGATCTTTGGGTGACAGAGTGGGGGTGGTGGTTATGTGTGAATTCTGCCATGGTGATATGTTCAGCCCAGATTGTTGGGTTGTTACCACAGAAGATCCATAGGTAAGTTTCTACTTCTTGGTTGACTTGTTCTGTTTCCCCATCAGTTTGTGGATGGTAGGCAGTGCTGAGGGAAAGGTTGTAGCCAAGGAGTTTTCCTAGTTCTTTGGCAAAGGATGAGGCAAATTGTGGTCCATGATCTGAGATGATTTTGTCATAGAGACCAAACCATTTCCAGACTTTATTGAGGAAGAGAGTGGCAATTCCCTTGGCTGTGGCAGTTTTCTTAGTAGGACATAAAATTACCCCCTTCATAAGCCCATGGTCAACCATGACCAATAATGAGTTGAAGCTGTCTGAAAGGGGGAGGTTGGTGATGAGGTTGCAAGAGATCAGTTGGAAGGGACATGATGATCTAGAAGGAATAGGGAGTGGGGGGGGTGTGGAGGGGTGGGTGTCAGCCTTGGCCTGTTGGCAATGGATGCAACCTTCTATGTATTTACAAATGAAGGTGGCCATGCCAGGCCACCAAAATTCAGAGGCCACTAGTTGGCATGTTTTGAGATAGCCAGGGTGGCCAGCAGATGCATGAGAATGGTGCCTAGCTATAATGGACTGGCGGAGTTCAAGGTCATTTGGAATGTAAACCCAATTTTGGTAGGTGAGGATACCAGCATTGTATTTCCAGTCAGAGAGGCAAGAACATAGTTGGGAGGGGACTTCGCCATCTAGGGCTTGGAGGGAGTTGAGGACAAGGGGATCAGTTGAGGAGGAGGAATGGAGTTTGTCCATCAAGGCCATGTCAATCATATTGACAAATAGGGACAAGGGAAGAAGTGTTACATCATGATTATCCTGTTCATCATCAGGGACTAGATCAGGATGGCGAGAGAGTGCGTTGGGTCTGGCCAAGTCTTTTCCTGCCACATGAATCAACCAGAGATTGAAGTCGGCAAGATCAAGGAGCCATCTTGCTTGTCTTTGATTAAGATTTTGCAGTTGTTTGAAATAGGTTAGATTTTTGTGGTCAGTGAACACTTGAACAGGGGTGGGGTGACCTTGAAGGTAGTGTTTCCACATTTTGAGGGCCCAGATGATGGCAAGGAGTTCCCAGTCATAGATGTCATAGTTTCGTTCTGTGGGGGAGAAGGATTGGGAGAGATAGGAACAGGGTTTCCAATCCCCATTTTCATTGGTTTGGAGGAGGATTCCTCCAGAGGCAAATTTAGAAGCATCAGTGGCAATTGCAAAAGGTTTATTGAGGTCAGGGAAATGGAGGATGGGTTTTTCCAAGAATTTGTTTTTGAGTTTTTGGAAGACGTTATTGCAGTCTGGCAACCAATTCCAGGGGCGATTTTTCTGGGTCAGATCCAGGAGGGGTCGTGTGAGATTTGAATAATTTGGGATGAATCGTCTGTAGAAGTTTGCAAATCCCAAAAAGGAGTGGACATCTTTTACTTTGGCCATTTCTGGATGCCATCCAGTTTGATGGGGTCCATTGCAAGGGTTCCTGGTTTGACTATCATTCCCAAATATTTGACTTCTGGAGTGGCGAATTTGCATTTCTCCAGTTTGAGGTGGAGATCAAGTTTTTTCATCCATTGGAGGACTCATTTGGTGTACTCTTTGTGGGTCTTTTGATCAGAGGAAAAGATAAGAAGATCATCCATATAAATGATTAACCATCCTTTGGCAATCATATCCTGAAAAGAGTCATTCATAAATCATTGGAATGTGGGAGGGGAGTTTGATTGTCTGAAGAACATTACAGTTGGTTCGAAAAGTCCTCAGTGTGTAATGAAGACCACCTTCCATTGATGTCTGTCTTTGATTCAGACATTATTGTACCCCCATTGGACATCAAACTTGGTGAAGAGTTTTGCATCTTTGAGTTTGTTGATGAGATCAGAGATCAGAGGAAGGGGGTAGGCATCTTTGATAGTATGGTCATTGAGGTACCTATAATCCTGGCAGGGTCATAATCCTCTATCCTTCTTTTTGACAAAAAAGAAAGGGGAGGCTTGCAGGGAGTTAGATGGTCATATTTTGCTGGATTTGAGGTTTTCATCAATGAAGGTATCTGTGGCTTTTCATTCCTCAGGGGTGAGGGGGTAGATTTTGGAGACTTTGGTGTGAAGGTGTCATCCAGATTTATTTCATGGTCATAGGATCTGGATGGAGGGAGGTGATGAGTGGCATTTTTGGAAAATACTTCTTCAAATTCCTTGTATTCCAAGGGGAGGGTAATGGTGTCTTTAGAATCTTTGGCTTTGATGGTGAGTTTAGTAGTGGTGGTGAAGGCTTGGACATAACTTTCCCTGAAGGGGTGTTGGAATCCAAATCTGGCTGCTTGATGGGTGATATGGTTCATCATGGCTCGTTCACAGAAGTCTGAGGGTCCTTCTTGATTGAGGTATCAGCAAAGGAGACTTTCCTTTCAATCTAGGTTGAGTGGGGTGTGATTCATTGGTTGGAGGGAGTTCTTAGGGGTGTAGAGTTCTTTTGTTTGGTCTTGTTCGTCAGGAATCAACACAGTCCCTTTTGTCCAATGAATTATGGGGTTGGTCTCTTTTAACCAAGGATGTCCTAGAATGATGTTTTCCCTTTCACAGTGCATTACGTGGAAGCAGATTCTTTGAATGATGTTATCAAGGCATATCAGGATAAAAGTGGTAAATTTGATATTGCCATTTCAATTTTGGATTTGATCAACATTCCTAACTGGAATAGGGGTGGGAAGTCATTCAAGAGGAAGTTTCCATCATTTGGCAAAGTGCCAGTCTATACAGGAGATGGTAGCACTGGAATCTACCAGTGCTCAGGTTCCAACATCTTGGGATGCGCTCAGGATTGAAATGGGGAGATAAATAGCATTTCAATTACTTTGAGAAGTAAGTACAGGAGCACATCTAGTTGGGGAGGGGGCCCACATTGGGTTGGACCTCCTCTCTAAAAACCCAAGACATGGTTGACTTCCATGTCATCATTGTTGCATTCTTTGATTTCTTTGACGGTTGCTGTGGTAGTTTGTCAAACATTCCTCTGGATTGGATGGCCAGGGAATTTGGTGCATTTGTTTGTGTTATGTCCTGGTTGACAACATTGGAGGCATAACCCCTTTTCGAAGCATTGTTTACATTCTTCTGGAGTTAATCTCCCAATTCTGATTGCATCAACATCCATTGCATTAGGGTCATGTGTGGGTTGGGAGTGGGAGTGGGATTGGAAAAAATGGTATGGGGTGTGGGAGGGGTTTCTGCTTGAACGTGCAATGTCATCAGCTTTTTGGAATTGGCTGAGGAAGTGTACAGCTTGTTGTACCATTCATCGATCTTGGTTGGTACAGTGTCCATAGACATGATTTGTTTCATGAGGTTTACCATAACTCTGGCAGCGAAATATCCGATTAGGACATTTCATCAGCAATTTCAGAGATTTGAATGTGATTCCTGAATTCGGCAATATATCAGGTAAGATCAGCCATAGAGTTCCCTTTCATTTGTAAGGAATTAAGGGTGGTGATGGAGACAGCTTTGCTATCATGGTGATAGAATGTGCCTTGGAAGGCTTCCTTGAATTTGTCCCAGGTGATTGTTTCTTCGTTCGCTAGAACTTTGATGTGGTAGGTTGCTGCCCATATGGCAGCAGATCCCTTGGTCATATAGGAGAGGGCATATGCCACTTTCTTGGTATCGTTGTTGTATACTTCCTTGTTGACTAGGAAGTAGAATACAACAGAGGTGAATCAAGCTTTGGCTGTGGCATAGCTTCCATCAAAATGATCAGGGGGGGCAATGCGGAGTTCTATGGGTTTATGAGGAGGGGGTGCTATTTCACTCATGCTGACTGATGAAATTGGGGATGAGGGTTCTGTGGGAAGAAATGGGGGTAGAATCTGTGGCTGAGGAACTGGAGTGGGAATGATGGTGGATGGGACGGTTCCTCCAGTAAAGTGGAGGTGTCATGTAAGGGCTAGTGGAGATGGAGGTGTTGGTATCCTAGTTAAGGATAGTTGTGCAGAGAGTTTGTGGGATAGGTGGGTGTCAATGGGGTTCCTGTTGGCTGGGACATAGAGATCCTCATCTTCTACATCAATGGGTGCTGGGGTGGTGGGGTGTGAGGATTCTGAGTCTGAGGGAAAGTTTTCTTGAACACATTCCTGGTAGAGGTGTGAATCTGGGGTGTAAAGGTTGCCCGAAGGCCTAGGGTTTCTGGGGCACTGGTGTGAAATGGTGGGATCCACTAGATAGTAGTCCTATTGAAGAGAAGCAATTCCTTTTGTTACACTTGCCCCAGGTAGGAACAAGTGTAGACCTAATGATAATTGCCTAGGTCAAGGACAAGGGCTGAGGATAACATACTGACATATGTCAGGGACTCCAGAGATGACAACTAAGGGTTCCAGAGGACAAGGGTTTGGGATTATGTCAGATGATGTCAAGTGTTACGATCAGTGATACCCCCCTATCTTTTCTTTCTTTGTTACATAACAATCTCTCTCAGTCTTCTTTTGATTCTTTCACTATGCAACATGGTAACATTAATATCCATTCACATTCTAGACTTTACCATGTCTACTTATGCCTACTATCTATATTTACTTTGAGATCTCCACTAGATATCCTATGCATCTCCACTTGCACAGCCTGTGCTATTTATTCTCTCTATTTTCTCATCATCATACATAGCCCCTGATCACAGCACCTCTGCACAGTCTTGCATAGCATTATACTAAGTGTCTGCAGCCTTATGGCTATCCGCTGACTTGTAGTGACTCAGTATGACTAGCACTACTTAGTATAAATACTGGACAACCATGTATAATAGATGTTACACTTGATCCAGGTAGGCACAAGCGTAGACCTGGCAGTAGTCGCCTAGGTCAAGGACAGGGGCTGAGGATAATGTACTGATGTAAGTCAGGGACTCTGGAGATGAAGGTGAAGGGTTCTGGTGGACTAAGGCATGTTCTTATGTCAGATGATGTCAAGGATCTCCCAGAAGGATCATAGAGGTTCTGGGTGGCTAGAGACTAAGGACAATGATGAGGAGGCACTAAGGCCAACTTAGGGATGAGCTCAGAGGAGGACTAGGGATGTGAAGGTGAAAATCTAAGGTAGGAATTGCTTAGAGTTTACTGTACATGGACAGCCAGTATTTATACTAAGTAGTGCTAGTCATACTGAGTCACTATGAGTCATCAAATAGCCATAAGGCTGCAGAGACTAAGTATAATGCTATGCAAGACTGTGCAGAGGTGCTGTGATCAGGGGCTATGTGTGATGATGGGAAAAGTAAAGGGAATAAATAGTGCAGGCTGTGCAAGTGGAAACGTATAGGAATGGTGATCAGAGATCTCTATGTAAATATAGATAGTAAGCATAAATAGACATGGTAAAGTCTAGAATGTGAATGGATATTAATGTTACCATGTCGCATAGCAAGAGAATCAAAAGAAGACTGAGAGAGATTGTTATGTAACAGAGAAAGAAAAGATAGAGGGGTATCACTGATCGTAACAGTAGACTCTAAGCAATTCCTACCTTAGGTTTTCACCTTCACCTCTCTAGTCCTCCTCTGAGCTCATCCCTAAGTTGGCCTTAGTGCCTCCTCATCATCATCCTTAGTCTCCAACCACCCAGAACCTCTGTGATTCTTCTGGGAGATCCTTGATGTCATCTGACATAACTCTAAACCTTTGTCCACCAGAACCCTTGACTTTCATCTCTGGAGTCCCTGACTTATGTCAGTATGTTATCCCCAGCCCCTGTCCTTGACCTAGGCGACTATTGTTAGGTCTACTCTTGTTCCTACCTGGGGCAAGTGTAACAAAAGGAATTGCTTCTCTTCAATAGGACTACTATCTAGTAGATCCCATCATTTTATACCAGTGCCCCAGAAACCCTAGGCCTTTGGGCAACCTCTGCACCCCAGATTCACACTTCTACCAGGAATGCATTCAAGAAAACATCCCCTCAGACTCAGAATCCTCACACCCCACCACCCCAGCACCCACTGATGTAGAAGATGAGGATCTCTACATCCCAGCTAATGAAAACCCCATTGACACCCACCTATCCCATGAACTCTCAGCACAATTATCCTTGACTAGGATACCCACACCTCCTTCCCCACTAGCTCTTACACAACACCTCCACTTCACTGGAGGAACTGTCCCATCCACCATCACTTCCACACCAGTTCCTCACCCACAGACTCTTCCTCCATTTCTTCCCACAGAACCCTCATCCCCAGCTCCATTGGTCAGCATGAGTGACATAGCACCTCCCCCTCATAAACCCATAGAACTCTGCATTGCCCCCCCTGATCATTTTGATGGAGGCTATGCCACAGCCAAAGCCTGGTTCACCTCTGTTGTATTCTACTTCTTGGTCAATAAAGAAGTCTACAACAATGACACCAAGAAAGTGGCATATGCCCTCTCCTATATGACTAAGGGATCTGCTGCCACTTGGGCAGCAACCTACTGCATCAAAGTTCTAGCAAACAAAGAAAAAATCACCTGGGATGAATTCAAAGAAGCCTTCCAAGGCACACTTTATCACCATGATAGCAAAGCTGTCTCCATCACCACCCTTAATTCCTTATGGATGAAAGGGAACTCTATGGCCGATCTCACCTGATATATTGCCGAATTCAGAAACCATGTTCAGATCTCTAAAATCTCTGATGAAAATGTCCTAATTGGGTACTTCGCTGCTGGAGTTACAGTAAACCTCATGAAACGAATCATGTCCATGGACACAGTACCAACCAAGATTGACAAATGGTACAACAAGGCTGTACACTTCCTCAGCCAATTCCAGAAGGTGGACGACATCACATGCTCCAGCAGAAACCCCTCCTACACTCCATACCACTCCTTCCAATCACACTCCCATGCTCAACCTACATGTGATCCTAACACAATGAATGTCAATGCTATTCAAATCAGGAGATTGACCCCAGAGAAACATAAACAATGCTTCAAAAAAGGGTTATGCCACCAATGTCATCAACCTGGGCACAATGCAAACAAATGCACCAAATTCCCCAGCCACCCTCCTCCTAGAAATGTCCAACAAGCCACCACCTCCACTACTTTTGAAGAAATCAAAGAATGTAACAATGATGACATGGAAGTCAACCATGTCTCAGGTTTTTAGAGAGGAGGTCCAACCCAATGTGGGCCCCCTCCCCAACTAGATGCACTCCTGTACTTACTTCTCAAAGTGATCGAAATGCTATTTATCTCCCCATTTCAATCCTGAGCACATCTCAAGACATTGGAACCCGAGCACTGGTAGATTCCAATGCAACCATCTCCTGCATTGATTGGCACTTCACCAAAAGATGGAAACTCCCTCTTGAGAAACTCCCTACCCCCATCCCAGTAAAAACATCAATCAAACCCAAAACAGAAATGGTGATATCAAATTTACCACCTTTATCCCAATATGTCTTAAAAACATTGTTCAGAGAATCCACTTCCACATAATGCATTGTGGAAGGGAAAACATCATTTTAGGACATCCTTGGTTGAAAGAAACCAACCCCATAATTGACTGGATAAAAGGAACTGTATCAATTCCAGATAAACAAGATCAAACCAAGGAACTCTATGAACCAAAAACCTCACTTCGACCAATGAATCATACTTCACTTAACCTTGATTGAAAAGAAAGCCTCCTCTGCCAATACCTAGACCAAGAAGGACCATCAGACTTCTGCGAACAAGCCATGATGAACTGTATCACCCACAGAGCAGCAAGATTTGGGTTCCAACACCCTTTTGGAAAGGAATATGTGCAAGCCTTCACAACTGCCACCAAACTTGCTATTGATGCCCAAGAAACAAAACCTATTGTCACTTTACCCCAGGAATATAAAGAATACAAGGAAGTCTTTTCAGAGAGCACTGCACATTGCCTTCCCCCTTCCTGTTCTTACAACCATGAAATTAACTTGGATGAAACCTTTACTCCTAAAGTCTCCACAATCTACCCCCTCACCCCTGAGGAATGAAAAGTGGCCAATGATTTTATTGATGAAAATCTTAAATCTGGTAAAATTCGACCTTCCAATTCCCCGCAAGCCTCCCTCTTTTTCTTTGTCAAAAAGAAAGATGAAGGGCTTCACCCCTGCCAGGATTATAGATATCTTAATGAACATACCGTCAAGGATGCATACCCCCTCCCTCTAATCTTGGATCTTATTGACAAATTAAAAGATGCCAAGATATTTACTAAGTTCGATGTACAATGGGGGTATAACAATGTCCACATCAAAGATGGTCATCAATGGAAAGCAGCCTTCATTACCCACCAAGGCCTTTTTGAACCAACAATCATGTTCTTTGGACAATCAAATTCTCTCCCCACATTCCAAAGATTCATGAATGACTCATTTAGGGATATGATTGCCAAAGGATGGTTGATTATTTACATGGATGATCTCCTTATCTTTTCATCTGATCAAAAGACCCACAAAGAATACATCAAATGAGTCCTCCAATGAATGAAAGAACTTGATCTCCACCTCAAACTGGAGAAATGCAAATTCACCACTCCAGAAGTTGAATATTTGGGAATGATAGTCAAACCAGGATCCCTCACAATGGACCCTGTTAAATTGGACAGCATCCAGAAATGCCCTGTTCTGGCCAAAGTAAAAGATGTCTGCTCCTTCCTGGGATTCACAAATTTCTACTGACGATTCATCCCAAATTATTCAAATCTCGCATGTCCCCTCTTAGACTTAACATAGAAAAACTGAACATGGAATTGGTCCCCCAATTGCAATGACACGTTCCAAAAACTCAAAAACAAATTTCTGGAACAACCTATCCTCTGTTTCCCTGATCTCAGCAAACCCTTTGCAATAGCTACCGACATCTCTAAATATGCCTCAGGAGGAATTCTCCTTCAAACCAATGAAAACAGGGATTGGAAACCCTGTTCATACCTTTCCCAATCCTTTTCACCCATGGAATGAAACTATGACATTTATGATCAGGAACTCCTAGCCATCATTCGAGCCCCCAAAATGTGGAAACACTACCTCCGAGGCCACCCCACCCCTGTCCAGGTCTTTACCAACCACACGAATTTAACCTATTTCAAACAACCACAAAATCTCAATTGAAGACAAGCAAGATGGCTTCTTGATCTTGCTAACTTCGATCTCAGATTAATCCATGTGGCAGGAAAAGACCTTGCTGGACCCAACGCTCTCTCCTGCTGCCCTGATCTCATCCCTGATGATGAACTGGACAATCATGATGTAACACTTCTCCCTCCTTCCCTATTTGTCAATATGATCAACACAGCCCTATCTGACAAACTCTACTCCTCCTCCACCACCAACCCCCTAGTCCTCAACTCCCTTCAGGCCCTAGATGGAGAAGTACCTTCTCAACTTCGCACCCACCTCTCTGACTGGAAATATGACACTGGTATCCTCACCTACCAAAACTGGGTCTATGTCCCTAATGACCTCAAACTCCACTGATCCATTGTCACACAACACCATTCTCATGCAGCAGCCAGACATCCTGGCTATCTCAAAACCTGCCAACTAGTAGCATCCGAATTCTGGTGGCCAGGAATGGCCACCTTTGTTCGTAAATACATCGAGGGATGCATCTATTGCCAACATGCTAAGGCAGATATGCATCCCTCTGCACCCCCCCCACTCCCCATCTCTTCCAAGTCATCTCATCCCTTTCAACAAATCTCCTGCAATCTGATCACCAACTTACCCCTTTCTGATGGCTTTGACTCATTATTGGTCATGGTTGACCACAGGCTTACGAAGGGGGTAATTTTATGTCCAACAAAGAAAACCACTACAGCCAAGGGAATTGCTACCCTCTTCCTCAACAAAGTCTGGAAATGGTTCAGACTCTATGACAAAATCATCTCAGATCACGGACCACAATTTGCATCAGCTTTCACCAAAGAACTTGGAAAACTCCTCAGTTATGATCTTTCTCTTAGCACCACCTACCATCCACAAACTGATGGAGAAACAGAACGAGTCAATCAGGAAGTGGAAACATACCTACAGATCTTCTGTGGCAACAACCCAACAATCTGGGCTGAACACATCACCATGACAGAATTCACACATAACCACTGCCCTCACTCCATCACTCAGAAATCCCCATTCTTCCTCATGATGGGCTATGAACCCCGCCCCCTTCCTATGGTTATCTCCAAATCATGGTTACCAGGACTGGAATTATGTCTTAAAGAACTATCAGCTGCCTGTGACGAAGCCCTGGCTGCGCATGATCTCGCATGCCAGCTTATGAAATCAAGGTACCATGGGAAATTCACTCTGTTCATTAAAGGAGATAAGGTTTGGCTAAGTGCCAAGAACCTTAATTGAAACACCATCACCCCTAAATTCTCAGCAAAATGAGAAGGACCCTTCACCATCACCAAAGTTCTCTCCCTGGTTACATATCAACTATGACTTCCCCTTACCTGGAAAATCCACAATGTCTTCCATGCCTCACTGCTTTCAAGGTACCATGAGAACAAAATACATGGCCCCAATTTCCCAGCCCCTCCACTGGAATTGATCAGAGGGGAAGAGGAATATGAAATTGAATGAATCATCAAACACCATGGCAATATTCCCAGAGGCAGTACCTGGTGTGATGGAAAGGCTATCCACCAGAGGATGACTCATGGCTCCCAGAAAAAGACCTGAAACATGCATAGGATATCCTCAAGGATTATAAAAACCTCATTTCCAAGACCTCACCCTCATCACCAAAACCATCTAAACACACTCAAACTTCCTCATCCAAACCATAGTCCAAATGTTGGCCACCTCTCCCATCTCTGTCTCCTCTAGCTCCCCCACTCCCCCTCCTATCAGCTCCCCTTCTACCTCCCCAATCCTACCCCCCTCTGCCTCTACCACCATAGAAGAACAAATCCTTCAGATCGCCCTTTGCATCCCCAATACAGTCCTAGTTGACCTCACCACTAGTCCCATGGTACAACAACCAACCCCTATCTCCCCTGCTCCCACATCCCCCCCTGGTCTTCCCACCATTCCCCCTTTTCCCCCCTCTGTCCCTGTCCACATTCATCACCTCCACCACCCCAACTGCCACATCCTTTTCACCCACATCCTTTCCCAGGAAAACCCCCATTCCACCTTAGAACAACACCCCACTTATCAAATGTCCCCCGAAGTGATCGCTGCTGTCACCACCTTTGATGAAATGGCATCACTCATCCAAGACCTCTCTATCACCTATAGATCCTCTGATGCCCCCCTTTGGACCATAGTAGGTCAACTTAGGGAAAAGGCACTGGACAACCTTTACCACCTAGGCTTTGGCCACTTCATCAAGCATGTCCTCCCCTATGGCACTATTGCTGAAGTTATCACAACCATCACCCTCAATCTCATCACCAAGGAAAGGTGTGCCTACCTATATGGGTGACCATCTTTCACTCCCCACACCCCCCCAGCTCTGGTTGATTTTCTCATCCCTATCCCCTCCTTTTGCCACCACTCCCCCACAGAAAACCAGGAGAACACACCCCCTGTCACCACCAACTTCCACCCCCATCACACCCCTGCTAGCTTATGAGCTGTGGCCGTGCTCATGGACTTATCCAGGTGCAACACCACCACTTGGCTCCCCACCCCACACCCAAACACTGGCACCATCCTCTTGGATATGGGAGCCACTACCAATTGGGATGAGGTACCTGCACCTCCTCCCTCCAATCCCTCTTGCTGCAACAAATGCCACTGTTGTGGACATCGCACCCTTGAATGTAGACAATATTGCTGTGACCACTGCCAACGATGAGCTCCTGGACACACTCATTGTTCCTGTTCCAGTCGACCCTGCCCTCACTGCACCAACAACTGGGGAACTGACCCCAACAACATTCCTACTATCAACCATCGCAGATGCGAAAAATGTGGCTCCCTTCATGGCCATAATTGGGGATGTACGGACTACTACCATGGATGGCAGGATACCTGGGGAGATGAAGACATCATCACCAATAAAGAAGTCACCTTTGATTAAAGCAAATCCAGTGGCTTTGCCATACAAAGGGGGTAATGTTACAATTGGTGATACCCCCCTATCTTTTCTTTCTTTGTTACATAACAATCTCTCTCAGTCTTCTTTTGATTCTTTCACTATGCAACATGGTAACATTAATATCCATTCATGTTCTAGACTTTACTATGTCTACTTATGTCTACTATCTATATTTACTTAGAGATCTCCACTAGATTTCCTATGCATCTCCACTTGCACAGCCTGCACTATTTATTCTCTCTATTTTCTCATCATCATACATAGCCCCTGATCATGGCACCTCTGCACAGCCTTGCATAGCATTATACTTAGTGTCCACAGCCTTATGGCTATCCGCTGACTCATAGTGACTCAGTATGACTAGCACTACTTAGTATAAATACTAGACAACCATGTACAGTAGACTCTAAGCAATTCCTATCTTAGGTTTTCGCCTTCACCTCTCTAGTCCTCCTCTGAGCTCATCCCTAAGTTGGCCTTAGTGCCTCCTCCTCATCGTCCTTAGTCTTCAACCACCCAGAACCTCTGTGATCCTTCTGGGAGATCCTTGACATCATCTGACATAACTCTAAACCTTCATCCACCAGAACCCTTGACTTTCATCTCCAGAGTCCTTGACTTACATCAGTATGTTATCCCCAGCCCCTGTCCTTGACCTAGGTGACTATCATTAGGTCTACTCTTGTTCCTACCTGGGGCAAGTGTAACATCAAGGATCTCCTAGAAGGATCGCAGAGGTTCTAGGTGGCGAGGACTAAGGATGGTGATGAGAAGGCACTAAGGCCAATTTGAGGGACTGGCTCAGAGAAGGACTAGAGAGGTGAAGGCGAAAACCTAAGGTAGGAATTGCTTAGAGTCTACTGTACATGGTCATCCAGTATTTATACTAAGTAGTGCTAGTCATACTGAGTCATTATGAGTCAATGGATAGCCATAAGGCTGCAGACAGTAAGTATAACGCTATGCTAGTCTGTGTAAAGGTGCTGCAATCAGGGGCTATGTGTGATGATGAGAATGTAAAAAGAATAAATAGTGCAGGCTGCACAAGTGGAAACACATAGGAATGGTGATCAGAGATCTCTATGTAAATATAGATAGTAAGTGTAAGTAGACACAGTAAAGTCTAGAATGTGAAGGGATATTAATGTTACCGTGTTGCATAATGAAAGAATCAAAAGAAGACTGAGAGAGATTATTATGTAACAAAGAAAGAAAAGATAGGGGGGTATCACCAATTGTAACACTATCCAACTCCATTCCTGCCTTTCTGATTGGAAGTATGATGCAGGTATACTTACCTATCAAGGACATGTCTACATCCCAAATGATCTAGAATTGAGATAATCCATCATGGCTAGGCACCATTCCCATGCTGCAGCCAGCCACCCTGGGTACCTCAAAACTCGCCAGTTGGTGGCTTCAGAATTCTGGTGGCCAGGCATGGCCACTTTCATTCACAAATACATTGAAGGCTGTGTCCACTGTCAATGGGCCAAAACCAACACCCACCCCTCTGCTCCTCCCCCACTCCCCATTCCATCCAAATCATCTCACCCCTTCCAGCAGATCTCCTGTGATCTAATCACTGACCTCCCCTTATCAAACAGCTTCAACTTGTTATTGGTCATGGTTGACCACGGGCTTATAAAAGGGGTAATATTATGCCCTACAAAGAAAACTGCTACAGCTGAGGGAATTGCTACCCTTTTCCTCAACAAAGTTTGGAAACAGTTTGGTCTTTATGACAAAATTATCTTGGATTGCAGACTGCAATTTGCATCTACATTTGCCAAAGAACTAGGATAACTCCTTGGTTATGATCTTTCCCTTAGTACAGCCTATCACCCACAAACCGATGAAGAGACAGAACAAGTCAACCAGGAAGTTGAAACATACCTACAGATCTTTTGTGGTAACAACCCAACAATCTGGGCTGAACATATCACCATGGCCGAATTCACACACAATCACCACCCCCATTCCATCACCCAAAAATCTCTGTTCTTTCTTATGATGGGCCATGAACCCTGCCCCCTCCCTATGGTTATCTCCGAATCATGACTACCAGCACTGGAATTATGCCTCAAGGAACTATCAGCTATCTGTGATGAAGCAATAGCTGTGCATGACCTCACATGACAGCTTATGAAATCAAGGTACCACAGGAAATTTACTCCGTTCATTAAAGGAGATAATGTTTGGCTAAATGCTAAGAACCTTAAACGAAACATCATTGCCCCTAAATTCTCAGCAAAACAAGAAGGACCTTTCACCATTACCAAAGTCCTCTCCCTGGTTACATATCAACTATGACTCCCCCTTACCTGGAAAATTCATAATGTCTTCCACACCTCACTGCTTTTGAGGTACCATGAGAACAAAATACACAGCCCCAACTTCCCAGCCCCTCCACCAGATTTGATCGGAGGGGAAGAGGAATACGAAATTGAACAAATCATCAAACACTGTGGCAACCATTCCCAGAGGCAATACCTGGTGCAATGAAAAGGCTATCCACCAGAAGATGACTCATGGCTCTCTGAAAAAGAACTGAAACTGTTACACTTGCCTTGGGTAGGAACAAGCATAGACCTAATGATAATCGCCTAGGTCAAGGACAAGGGCTGGGGATAACATACTGACATAAGTCAGGGACTCCAGAGATGAAGGTCAAAGGGGTTCTGGTGGATGAAGGTTTGTGATTATGTCAGATGATGTCAAGGACTCCCAGAAGGATCGCAAAGGTTCTGGGTGGATGGAGACTAAGGATGATGAGGAGGAGGCACTAAGGCCAACTTAGGGACTGGCTCAGAGGAGGACTAGGGATGTGAAGGCGAAAACCTAAGGTAAGAATTGCTTAGAGTTCTACTGTACATGGTTGGCCAGTATTTATACTAAGTAGTGCTAGTCATACTGAGTCACTACAAGTCAGCGGATAGCCATGAGGCTGCGGACACTAAGTATAATGCTATGCAAGTCTGTGCGAAGGTGCTGCAATCAGGGGCTATGTGTGATGATGAGAAAATAAAGGGAATAAATAGCATGGGCTGTGCAAGTGGAGACATATAGGAAATCTAAGTGGGATCTCTAGGTGAAAATAGATAGGAATCATAAATAGACACAGTAAAGTCTAGAACATGAAGGGAAATCAATGTTACTGTGTTGCATAGCAAGAGAATCAAAAGAAGATTGAGATAAGTTGTTATGTAGTAAAGGAAGAAAAGATAGGGGGGTATCACCAATCATAACATTACCCCCTTTGTATGGTAAAATCACCAGGTTTACTTCAATCAAAGGTGATGTCTTTGTTGGTGATGATATCTTCATCTCCCCATGTGTCCTGCCATCTGTGGTAGTAATCAGTGCAGCCCCAGTTGTGGCCATGAAGGGAGCCACATTTTTCACAGCCATGGTGGTTGATGGTGGGGACATGGTCTGGGTCAGTTCTCCAGTTATTGGTACATTGCAGGCAGGGGTGGTTGGGGCAAGAATGATGTGTGTGACCCAGGGCTTGACAGTGAAAATGGTCACAGTGGTATTGTCTGCAATCAAGGATACAGTGTCTGCACCGGCAGCATTTGTTGCAGCAGGAGGGATTGGTGGGAGGGGGTGCAGGGATCTCATCCCAATTAGTGGTGGCTCCTGTATCCAAAAGGACAGTACCCATGTTTGGGTGCAGGGTGGGGAGGCGAGTGGATGTGTTGCACCTGGATAAGTCCATGAGCATGGCTGTGGCTCATAGGCTGGTGGGGGTGTGGTGGGGATGGAAATTGGCAGTGACAGGGGGTGTGTTCTCCTGGTTCTCAACTGAGTGGTGACAAAACAGATGAATGGGGATGAGGAAGTCAGTTAACAATGGGGGAACTCAGGGAGTGAATGCTGGTCATCCATATAAATAGGCATGGCATTCTTCTGTGATGAGGTTGAGAGCTATGGTGGTGATGACTTCTGTGATGGTCCCATAGGGTAGGGTATGTTCAATAAAGTAGCTGAAGCCTAGGTGGTATAAATTGTCCAATGCCTTTTCTCTCAATAGACCTACTATGGTCTGGAGCAGGGCATCGGAAGAGTGGTATGTGATGGAAAGGTTTTGGATAAGTAAGGTGGTTTCATTGAAAGTGGCAACTGTGGCAATAACTTCTGGGGACATTTGATAGGTGGGGTGTTATTCTAAAGCAGAGTGGGAGGCTTCCTGGGAGAGGACATGAGTGAACAGGATGTGGCGGTTGGGGTGATGGAGGTGGTGGACAGGGATGGGGACAGAAGGGGGAAATGGAGGAATGGTGGAGAGACCAGGAGGGGATGCAGGAGTGGGGGAGACAGGAGTAGGTTGTTGGATGATGGGGCTGGTGGTGAGGTCATCGAGGATGGTATCAGGGATATGGAGGACAATCTGGAGAATTTGTTCCTCAATAGCAGTAGAGGCAGAGGGGGGTAGGACTGGGAAGGTGGAAGGGGAGCTGATGGGGGGAGGGGTGGGGGAGCTGGAGGAGATAGTGATGGGGGAGTTGGTGGACATTTTGACTATGGTTTGGATGATTTGGGTGATGAGGATGAGGGAGTATTAGCAAGGAGGTTTTTATAATCTTGGAGAATATCCTGTATGTGTTTCAAGTCTTTTTCTGGAAGCCATGAGTCATCTTCTGGTGGATAGCCTTTCCATCACATGAGATACTGCCTCTGGGAATGGTTACCATGGTGCTTGATGATTCATTTGATTTCATATTCCTCTTCTCCTCTGATCAAATCCGGTGGAGGGGCTGGGAAGTTTAGGCCATGTATTTCATTCTCATGGTACCTTGAAAGCAGTGATGCATGGAAAACATTGTGAATTTTCCAAGTTTGTGGAAGACATAGTTGGTAGGTGACTGGGGAGAGGACCTTGGTGATGGTGAAAGGTCCTTCTCGTTTTGCTGAGAACTTAGGGGCAATGACATTTCATTTAAGGTTCTTAGCGTTTAGCCAAACCTTATCCCCTTTAATGAATGGGGTAAATTTCCCATGGTATCTTGATTTCATAAGCTGGTGTGCAAGATCATGTGCAGCCAAGGCTTCATCTTGGGTGGCTGATAATTCTTTGAGTCTCAATTCCAGTGCTGGTAATCATGATTTAGAGATGACCATGGGGAGGGGGCAGGGTTCATAGCCCATCATGAGGAAGAACAGGGATTTCTGAGTAACGGAATGGGGGCAGTGGTTGTGTGCGAATTCCGCCATGGTGGTATGTTCAGCCCAGATTGTTGGGTTGTTACCGCAGAAGATCCATAGGTATGTTTCAATTTCCTGATCAACTCATTCTGTTTCCCCATCGGTTTGTGGATGGTAGGTGGTGCTGAGGGAAAGATTGTAACCAAGGAGTTTCCCTAGTTCCTTAGTGAAGGCTGATGCAAATTGTGGTCTGTGATCTGAGATAATTTTGTCATAAAGGCCAAACTGTTTCCAGACCTTATTGAGGAAGAGTGTGGCAATTCCCTCGGCTGTAGTGGTTTTCTTTGTTGGACATAAAATTACCCCCTTTGTAAGTCCATGGTCAACCATGACCAATAATGAGTCAAAGCTGCCTGAAAGGGGGAGATTGGTGATTAGATCACAGGAAATTTGCTGGAAGGGGTGGAAAGATTTGGAGAAAATGGGGAGTGGGGGGGGGTGTGGAAGGGTGCATATCTGCTTTAGCATGTTGGCAGTGAATGCAGCCTTCAACATATTTTCTAATGAAAGTAGCCATTCCTGGTCACCAGAACTCAGACACTACTAGTTGGTGGGTTTTGAGATAGCTGGAATGACCGGCCGACACATGAGAATGGTGCCTTGCTACAATGGATTAGCAGAGTTCAAGGTCATTAGGGACATAGACTTGATTCTGGTATGTGAGGATGCTGGCATCATATTTCCAGTCGGAGAGGCAGGAGCGAAGTTGAGACAGTACTTTGCCATCCAGGGCTTGGAGGGAGTCTATGACTAGGGGATCAGTGACGGAGGAGGAATGGAGTTTGTTGGTCAAGGCAGTGTCAATCAAGTTGACAAATAGGGAAGGAGGAAGAAGTGTTATATCATGATTATCCTGTTTGTCATCAGGGACAAGGTCAAGGCAGCAAGAGAGAGCATTGGGTCCAGCCAGGTCTTTTCTGGCTACATGAATCAACTGGAGATCAAAGTCAGCAAGATCAAAAAGCCATCTTGCTTGCCTCCAATTGAGATTTTGCAGTTGCTTGAAGTAGGTCAAGTTCTTGTGGTCAGTAAAGACTTGATGGTCGGTAAAGACTTGGTTGGTAAAGACTTGAACAGGAGTGGGGTGGCCTCAGAGGTAGTGTTTCCACATTTTGAGGGCTCAAATGATGGCTAGGAGTTCTCAATCATAGATGTCATAGTTTCGCTCAGCAGGTGAGAAGGATTGGGAAAGGTATGAACAGGGTTTCCAATCCCCATTTTCATCAGTTTGAAGGAGAATCCCTCCAAAGGTGTATTCAGAGGCATCGGTAGCTATTGTGAAGGGTTTGCTAAGATCAGGGAAATGGAGGATGGGTTGTTCCAAGAATTTGTTTTTGAGTTTTTGAAATGCATCATTACAGTCTAGGGACCAGTCCCAAGTGTGGTTCTTTTGAGTCAGGTCTAGGAGAGGGCATGCGAGGTTTGAATAGTTTGGGATGAATCATCTATAGAAATTTGCGAATCCTAGGAAGGAGCAGACAGCTTTTACTTTGGCTGGAACTGGCCATTTTTGGATCCCATCTAACTTCACAGGATCCATGGCAAGAGTTCCTGGTTTGATGATCATTCCCAGATATTCTACTTCTGGGGTGGTGAATTTGCATTTTTCTAATTTAAGATGAAGGTTGAGTTCCTTTATTCACTGGAGAACACGTTTGGTATATTCTGTATGCATCTCTTGATCTGAGGAAAAGATAAGGAGGTCATCCATATAGATGATTAACCATCCTTCAGCTATCATGTTTCAAAAGGAATCATTCATGAATCACTGGAACATGGGGGGGGATTTGATTGTTCAAAGAACATAACCATTGGTTTGAAAAGTCCCTGATAAGTGATGAAGGCTGCCTTCCATTGGTGTCCATCTTTGATTCAGACATTGTTATATCCCCATTGGACATCAAACTTGGTAAAGAGTTTAGCATCTTTAAGTTTGTCAATGAGGTTGGAGATCAGGGGAAGAGGGTAGGTGCTTTGATAGTGTGGTTATTGAGATATCTGTAATCTTGGCAAGGTCATAATCCTCTGTCCTTTTTCTTGACAAAGAAGAAAGGGGAGGCTTGCAGGGAGTTAGATGGATGTATTTTGCCAGATTTGAGATTTTCATCAATGAAGGTATCTGCAGCTTTTCGTTCTTCAGGAGTGAGGGGGTAGATTTTGGAGACTTTTGGTACAAAAGTATCATCCAAGTTTATTTCATGATCATAGGACCAAGATAGAGGAAGGCAATGAGCAGCATTTTCAGAAAATACTTCTTCAAATTCTTGGTATTCCAAAGGAAGGGTGATGATGTCTTTGGAATCTTTGGCTTCAATGGCTAGTTTGGTAGCAGTGGTGAAGGCTCGAATGTAGCTTTCCCCAAAAGGATGTTGAAATCCAAATTGAGTGGCTTGGTGGGTGATTCGATTCATCATAACCCTTTCACAGAAGTCTCCTGGGCCTTCTTGGTCCAGGTATCTACAGAGGAGGCTTTCTTTTTGATTTAGGTTTAATGGGGTAAGGTTCATGGGTCGAAGTGAGGTTTTTGGTTCATAAAGTTTCTTGGTTTGGTCATGTTTGTCTGGAATTGACACTGTCCCTTTTACCCAACCAATTGTGGGGTTAGTCTCCTTTAACCAAGGATGTCCTAGAATGATATTTTCCCTTCCACAATGCATTATGTGAAAGTGGATCCTTTGGATAACATTATTGAGGTGTATTGGAATGAAGGTGGTAAATTTGATATTGCCATTATGATTTTGGGTCTGGTCAACATTCCTGACAGGGATAGGGGTAGGGAGTTTTTCAAGTGGGAGTTTCCATTGTTTGGCAAAGTGCCAATCAATGCAGGAGATGGTCACACCAGAATCTACCAGTGCTCAGGTTCCAACGTCTTGAGATGCACTTAGGATTGAAATAGGAAGATAAATAGCATTTTGATCACTTTGAGAAGTAAGTACAGGAGCACATCTAGTTGGGGAGGGGGCCTGCATTGGGTTGGACCTCCTCTTTAAAAACCCAAGACATGGTTGACTTCCATGTCATCACTGTCACATTCTTTGACTTCTTCTATGGTGGCAGTGATAGTGGTTTGGCAGACATTCTTGGAGGTGGGTCGACTAGGAAATTTGGTGCATTTACTTGCGTTATGTCCGGGTTGACAACATTGGAGACATAACCCTTTTTCAAAGCATTGTTTACATTTTTCCAGGATTAATTGCCTGATTTGGATAGCATTGACATCCATTGCATTAGGATCACATGAGGGTTGAGTGTGGGAGTGTGATTGGAAGGAACAATATGGGATGTGGGAGGGGTTTCTGCTTGAGCATGCAATGTCATCGGCTTTCTGGAATTGGCTGAGGAAATGTATAGCTTTGTTGTACCAGTCATTGATCTTGGTTGGTACAGTATCCATGGACATGATACATTTCATGAGGTTTACCATAACTCCAGCAGCAAAGTACCCGATTAGGACATTTTCATCAGAGATTTCAGAGATCTGTACATGATTTCTGAATTCAGTGATGTATTGTGTGAAATCAGCCATAGAGTTCCCCTTCATTCGTAATGAGTTAAGGGTGGTGATTGATACAGCTTTGCTATCATGGTGATAGAATGTGCCTTAGTAGGCTTCTTTAAATTCATCCCAGGTGATTGTTTCTTTGTTTGCTAGGATTTTGATATGGTAGGTTGCTGCCCATGTGGCAGCAGATCCTTTGGTCATATAGGAGAGAGTATATGCCACCTTTTTGGTATCGTTGTTGTATACTTCTTCATTGACCAGGAAGTAGAATACAATAGAGGTGAACCAGGCTTTGGCTGTGATATAGCTTCCATCAAAATGATCAGGAGGGGCAATGCAAAGTTCTATGGGTTTATGTGGAGGAGGTGCTGTTTTGCTCATGCTGACTAATGGGACTGGGGATGATGGTTCTGTAGGAAGAAATGGGGGTAGGAGCTGATGGTGAGGGACTGGGGTGGGCATGACTGTGGGTGGGACTGTTCCTTCTGTGAAGTGGAGATGTCATGTGAGAGTTAATGGAGAAGGTGGTGTGGGTACCCTATTTAGGAAAAGCTGTGTGGAGAGTTCATGTAAGAGGTGGGTGTCTAGTGGATTTTCATGGGTGGGAATTTCAATGTCTTCATCTTCTACATCAGTAGGGACTGGGGTGGGGTGGTGTGATGAGTCGGAGTCTGAGGGGTAGGGTTTTTGAATGTATTCCTGGTAGAAGTGTGAATCTGGGGTGTGAAGGTTGCCTGAAGGCCTAGGGTTTCTGGGGTGCTGGTGTGAAATGGTGGGATCCACTAGATAGTAGTCCTATTGAAGAGAAGCAATTCCTTTTGTTACACTTGCCCCAGGTAGGAACAAGTGTAGACCTAACGATAATCGCCTAGGTCAAGGACAGGGGCTGGGGATAATGTACTGACATAAGTCAGGGACTCTAGAGATGAAGGTCAAAGGGGTTCCAGTGGACGAAGGTTTATGGTTATGTCAAATGACATCAAGGACTTCCAGAAGGATCACAGAGGTTCTGGGTGGATGGAGACTAAGGACAATGATGAGGAGGCACTAAGGCCAACTTAGGGACTGGCTCAAAGGAGGACTAGGGATGTGGAGGTGAAAACCTAAGGTAAGAATTGCTTAGAGTTCTACTGTACATGGTCAGCCAGTATTTATACTAAGTAGTGCTAGTCATACTGAGTCACTACAAGTCAGCAGATAGCCATGAGGCTGCAGACACTAAGTATAACACTATGCAAGTCTGTGTGAAGGTGCTGCAATCAGGGGCTATGTGTGATGATGAGAAAATAAAGGGAATAAATAGCATGGGCTGTGCAAGTGGAGACATATAGGAAATCTAAGTGGGATCTCTAGGTGAAAATAGATAGGAATTGTAAATAGACATGGTAAAGTCTAGAACATGAAGGGAAATCAATGTTACTGTGTCACATAGCAAGAGAATCAAAAGAAGATTGAGATAAGTTGTTATGTAGTAAAGGAAGAAAAGATAGGGGGGTATCACTGATCATAACAGAAACATACACAGGATCTCCTCCAAAACTATAAAAACCTCATCTCCAAAGCCTCACCCTCATCACCCAAACCATCCAAACGCACCTGCACTTCTTCATTCTAGTCTTAAGTCAACATGTCCACTACCTCTCCCATCTCCATCTCCTCCAGCTCTCCCACTCCCCCTCCCATTAGCTCCCCTTCTACCTCCCCAATCCTACCCCCCTCTGCGACTACCACCATTGAGGACCAAATCCTCCAAATTGCCCTTCGAATCCCCAACACCATTCTTGATGACCTCACCACCAGCCCTATTATCCAACAACCTACCCCTACCTCCCCTACTCCCACATCCCCTCCTGGTCTCCCCACCACCCCCCCCTTTCCCCCCTCTGTCCCCATCCATGTCCACCACCTCCATTACCCCGGCTGCCATATTCTTTTCACCCATGTCCTCTCCCAGGAAGCCCCCTGCTCAGCACTAGAACAACATTCTGCCTATCAAATGTCTCCAGAAGTCACCACTGCCATTGCCACCTTCGACAAAACCACCTCACTCATCCAAAACCTTGCAATCACTTACTGCTCCTCCAATGCCCCACTCTGGACCATAGTAGGCCAATTAAGGGAAAAAGTGTTGGATAACCTATACCACCTGGGCTTCAGCCACTTTATCAAGCATATGCTACTCTATGGGACCATCACTGAAGTAATCACCACCATAGCCCTCAACCTCATCATGGAGGAGCACTGTGCCTATTTATACGGACAACCAGCATTCACTCCTCAAGTTCCCCCTTCGCTAACAGACTTCCTCATCCCCATTCATCCATTTCATCACCCTTCAGTCGAGAATCAAGAGAACATACCCCCCATTGCCTCCAACTTCCATCCCTGCCACACCCCCACCAGCTTACAAGCCACGGCTGTGCTCATGGACTTATCCAGGTGCAATACATCCACTTGCCTCCCCACCCCACACCCAAATACAGGCACCATCCTCTCAGATACAGGAGCCACCACTAACTGGGATGAAATCCCCACACCCCCACCCACCAACACTTCTTATTGCAACAAATGCTGCCATTGCGGACACCACACCCTTGATTGTAGGCAACATCACTGTGATCACTGCTGCCATCAAGCCCCAGGACATACATGTCAATCTTGTCCCAATCGCCCCTGCCCCCAGTGTACCAATAATTGGGGAACAAACCCCAACAACGTCCCCACCATCAACCACTGAGGCTGCAAGAAATGCGGCTCCTTTCATGGCCACAACTGGGGCTGCACTGACTACTATCACGGATGGCAGGACACATGGGGAGATGAAGATGTCATCATCAATGAGGATGTCACCTTTGACTAAAGTAAATCCAGTGGCTTTACCATACAAAGGGGGTAATGTTACAAGCGGTGATAACCCCCTATCTTTTCTTTCTTTGTTACATAATAACCTGTCTCAATCTTCTTTTGATTCTTTCACTATGTGACATGGTAACATTGACATCCCTTCACATTCTAAGTTTTATCATGTCTATTTACACTTACTATCTATTTTTATTTAGAAATCCCTGATAGATCTCCTATGCATTTCCACTTGTGCAGCCCATGCTATTTATTCTCCTTATTTTCTCATCATCAACCACAGCCCCTTGATCACAGCTCCTTCACATAGATTTACATAGCTCTATACTTAGTCTACATAGCCTCATGGCTATTCATCAACTCATAGTGACTCAGTATGACTGGCACTTCTTAGTATAAATACTGGCCACACATGTACAGTAACACTAAGCAATTCCTACCTTAGGTTTTCGCCTTCACATCCTTAGTCCTCCCTTGAGTTAGCCCCTAAGTCAGCCTTAGTGCTCCCTCTTCATCACCTCTAGTCTCCATCCACCCAGAACCTCTGCAATCCTTCTGGGAGATCCTTGATGTCATCTGACATCATCACAAAACCTTCATCCACCAGGATCTTTGACCTTCATCTCCAGAGTCCCTGACTTACGTCAGTACATTATCCTCAGCCCCTGTCCTTGATCTAGGCGATTACCATTAGGTCTATGCTTGTTCCTACCTGGGGCAAGTGTAACAACCACCTGATGCAGTGAGAGCAGGGTGTGCATGATTACACATGCCTGAATGCACCCACACCATGGCATTGCAATGTCAATGACAACCCAGGGCCATGACCACACTTGCACCACTCAATGTGGCAAAATGATACCACAGCAATGATGTGTGCACAACCACATGCACTGTTGCGAGTACAGGTGTTACATACACAGGAAGGTCTCTCACATACCTGGGTTGGTTGGGCTTGAGTAGCTTACAACAGGTGATGGTGGTATCAAGTAAAGAATCGATTAGAACTCAGCTCTGTTGAGTCCGAAAGTAAATACATGTTGTGTGTGAACTAATTACTATGTATGTAACACAGAGTCCATTCAACACTCCTCCTTGCTCAGTATACAGTAGATATGTAAAGCATTAAAATGGAGGGTAGTACTTTTACTTGGTGGAGTTAAACTCCAATCCAAGCTGGGAGCAGAATTCATTGAACTTGATGTGTCCAAGGTTCTTAGTGAACATATCAGCGGGATTGTCAGTCCTGGGGATATAGAATAGCTCCACTAGCTTGTGGACCATGACTGCATCGTGGATGAAGTGATATTTCACCCAGATATGTTTGTTGCGCTTTTCAGTCACAGGGTTTTGTGTGATGAATAAACTACCCTGATTGTCACCACAGATGGGGATAGGTTTCAGCTTGTAGCCAAGTTCACCCATCATCTCATGAATCCACATGCATTGACACAAACAATCGCTCAGCACCATATATTCTGCTTTGGTGGAAGAGATGGTGGTGGTTTTTTGTAAGTGTGAATTCCACAAAAACACACCATTGGCCATCTTAAGATAAAAGCTGGTTTGAGAATGCGCAGTATTAACATCCTGTGCCCAATCCAAATCGGTACAGGCAAGAATGCCCTTTCTGGAGGAACTGTTGTAGAGTAAGGAGTAATCCTGGGTTCCAATGAGGTACCAGCAGATATACAGAGCTCTGTCGAGATGTTCCTGCAATGAATTGGCTGACATGGGTGCTAGTTGGGTAACCACATATGCAATGTCTGGACGGGTGCCGATCATAAGATACAGCAATGAGCCAATCATGGTCTGAAAATGCATCTGTAATTCATGTTGGACCAGGGCATCGTTCTTAACTGGGTAATAACCCTGTGGGAGAGGGGTAGGTGTGGATTTGGCGTTGGTCATGCCACATCGCTCAAGCACCTTGTCGAGATAATCCTTTTGGTCAATTCAGATGTTACGACCTTCTCGACGAATATTCATTTGGAGGAATTTGGATGGCTCTCTGAGATTACAACATTCCCACTTCTTCATGAAAGCAGCCTTGATCTTGTCTACAAAGATCTTATTGGGGCCACAGAAGAGGGCATCATCTACGTAGACCATCACTAGACAGATATCTTTGCCTTTGCAATAAATGAAAAGTCTGGCATCAGTTTTTAGCCGTTTTTAGCCGAGTTCTGCCATGGATGCATCAAGCGCTTTCCACCAGGCTAAGCCGGCTTGCTTGAGTCCATAAAGTGCACGCAGTAGGTGGAGGACTTTGCCTTTTTGGTCAGGAGGCATGAACCCTTCAGGAAACTCCATGTAGATTTCCTCTTCCAGTTTACCATAAAAGTATGCAGAGCGTATGTCAAGCCTGGAAATGTGCCATCCTTCCAGGGCTGAGAGGGCGAACATACATCGCACTGTCTCAAAACATACAACTGGGGAGAAGACTTGGTCAAAGTCTAACCCTTCAACCTGGCTAAAGCTTTTGGCTACCAGGTGGGCTCTTTTACGACCATCTGACTTTTGATTGAAGACCCAACAGTTTTTAATCACCTTGCAGTGTTGTGGGCACAGAACAATTTTGTAGACCTTGTGGTCCTTCAGCATTTGTAGCTGGTCTTCACAGGCTTTAAGCCAATCCTTCTGCTCCGACTTTGGAAGCTTCTGGATGTCACAGAAGGTCCACTTGTGTAGATTTGGGGATGCCCTGAAAGCGGAATCATGCAGGATAGCACAATTGCAAAGGAATGAAACCAATGCATCTCCCCCTTCCCATGTGAGACGGTCAACATCATCCTCTGAAGTAGGAGATGGGGGGAGTCCACCAGGGACTGCAGGAGAGTTCAGAACTGAATCCAGAACTTGGGACAGGCCAGCTTTGCTAGTAAGGTCCTTCCAGTGTGACTCACTTTTGAGGTCCCAGAGCTGTCAGAGTGGGTGACAGTGCTCACCAAAAATGTTTCCGGGGCGCGTCAGGGGGTTATGAAGATGCTCACTACGCCTTGGGATAGGCAGGGGACCAGCAGGTGGTGGTTGATGTGACAGAGGTGTCACTGGAGGAGGGGCTGGACTGGGTGTCCAGGTGTGAGGAGCAAGAGATGGAGATGAAGATCTCGACATGCTCGGGCTCAGTGACGGTGAAGGAAAGGGCAAATCCCTTGAATCCGCAGAGGACTCATTGCCAGAAACAGATTCCAACTCAGAACTCTCATCGGAACCAGTGGAAGCTGGAACCAGAACTTCCAGAACCTCATCGTGAGTGTGAGTTGGTTCCGGGAGACCTGAATGGGGACAGTGTGGGGCGGAATGAGAGCATCTCAGAAAGAGAGTCTTGTCAAAAATCGCATGTGCTGATGTAACGACAGCATTTGTTG
>JBBPLE010000274.1:16107-41858 GCA_038089675.1 Boletales sp. KT-2023b | reverse complement strand
CACTGTTCGGCCAAATCCTGTTCATCACTTCCCTGGGAGTCTCGTGGGCGTACAACTCGTGGCTCTCGTCGTTTGACAAGGAAGACATTCAGCAACGCATTCTGCTCGACGACATTCTCCAGAAACCCACACGGACCAAGTATATCCTGACGACGCGCACCACCGCGGTCGTCTTTGCACTCTGCGTGCTCTCGCCCGAGGATCCGAGTAAGATCCTGGAGGCATACCTCCCTAACGATACAAAAGTGTGGCGCAGGTGGAAGGAAACGGTGCTGAACCGACTCGCCACGAACAAGCCACTCCACTTTTCGGATGCAGATTGGAATCTACCCGGGTACACGGAGCCAGAGCGAACGCTGCTGCAATCGCTGTATGGGGATGCCCAGGCGGCGTATGATGCGCTGTATGACAAGAGAATGTCGGAGAAGCGGTCGGACATGACAGGCACCGCAGGGTAGTGCTTCAAGTTCAACGAGCACGTTGAAGGCATCACTTCGAGTCGTTGAATGCTTTGGATCTAGTTGTATATGCTCTTTCGCTACATGATACGGGATCATCATTTGTAACATCACAAGCTAGTTTTTGTGTAAATTAGATACATGTTTTACTCGAAAAGTCGTCTCATATACTCCCTTGTATTTACTCTCCTGATCATCTAGTGGACAGTCCAAAATAGTGTCGGGTCTTGATCATGATTCCTGAATGATGATTATTATTCAGTGATGGACCGTGGAGTCGTAAGGCACGAGCGGCGCCGTAGTGCGGAGTTCTTCGGACAAGCGAGGTAAGCGGGCACCAGCCGGTCTCGTTTCTGCGCCACCACCGCACTGCTCGTCCTCCCTGCCCTCCCTCTCGACCACCTCCACCTCCATCTCCTCTCCTCGTTGCCCTGCCAGCAGAGTGACGTCCAAAGGAGCACACTACATGATACAAAAACAATACGCTCCGCTGCAACGTACATTCAGAAATGACCCGAAATCTCAAGCCGGTGACATGTCGGGGTCACCATGCGCTTCTCTCATGCATTACTCCCAGCGCTGCGAACATCCCACTCTCCCGTCTGGATATCGTCGCCAGACTCCCCCGACTCCCCGCTCTGCGCCGCGTCGGCGAACACGATGGTGCTCGCACCGCCACGATGACGGGACACTGTCGACAACCCAAACGCGCTATCGATCTCCGTTCCGTGCCGAACGTCGTGGGCATACAACCGCCGCAAGTTCAATATGAACCGGGGAACGAGCGTGCACGTAGGCACAAAAAGCGTCGTTTCAAACAGGATCGTATTCCATGTGTGCACTGCGACCACATCATTGATGTAAGACAATGCACTGAGGAGTGCGAACGCCAGGACGCTACATCATTTGTCAAGCATCGATTCCCGTAGAAAACAGATAGACGTACACGAGGAAGTAAATCATACTTTCCCTCGCGAGAAGGTCCATGTAACCGTTCATGCGGAAACGTCCCGCCGTTCTGTATACTTGAAGCGACGCCCGAGCGAATTTGATAATGACGAACAGACACATAAGAGCACCGAGCGTGATTTGGGCACAGTTCGCAACTAGAGTGGGAACGACCGTAATACTGTTGATGGGAGATGCATTTTCAAAATAAATACCGTCGGTCGCTAGACGGTTGCGAAAATAGTATGTCTCGCGTTGGATGTGCATCATACGATGTTGTTGTGTAGACATACCTATGATGCGAACGGTGGAAATAACAGAATTGACTAGATATGCAATAACCTCAATGGCATACATAGCGAGGAGAATGCCGATAATGGACGTCGATCGATTATACAGTGCCCACACACGGAGGATCATTGCCACTTGTATCCATTCATGTGAGTTCTCTGTCTGAACGAAAGTACGAAATCTCACGTTCTGCAGCACTAAAGAAGACAACCTGAGCCCACATGGCAAGAATCATGGTTGTGGTGTCTTCAAATGACCATGAGTAGGATATCGAAACACTAAAGTAATGTTCTCACCACTGTCAAATCATAGTCAATACTCGAGAATTTCACCAAACAACGCAAGCTGAAATATGGTCACATACGGCTGAAAAAAGTTGAAAATTGTCAGTGCATGTGCATTTGCTAATTGCAAATGACTTGCCACTCCAGGATTGGGAAAGAAATAACATCTGTCAGCTTGGATTAGACTAGGTTAGCTCGGGTTTCGGAATTGCGAGTTTGCACATACGGAGGGCATCAACCAAAATAAAGCAATCAAGCTTCCACTTATACGTATCCGAAGACAACGTACATGAATGAAAGTACCCCGAAATAACGAGCCTAGGAATGAATGGACTGTCAGCGGATGTTTAAGACGACGCTCGAGACCCATACGATGATGAATATTGTAGAAACATGAGACCAATGTTTGCACTGCGATGGCATTAGGATATAGCCCGTGAGAGGAAAGCGTCTGCAGACCCAAATGTATTCTACCTATAGATTTTAAATTCCTAGATTGTCCATTGGCATGACGCACCAACTTGTAGAAACATACCTCATCTGCAAAAGTGAGGACTAACAATGTTGAATGTTGAACATCGAGGCTTGGGCAACACATATGGACACATGTTAACTTACTGTAATCATACCCGACGGCAGTGAGGACAATAACTAGAAACAACGTCTTAGAGATCAATGGACACGTAGCGAATGGTGGTGGAGCATACAAGTCGAGGAAGGATAGATAGCAGCGCCTACTATAGCTAGCTGCTGAGCAGACGCCATGAACGCGACAGAAGGATAGCAATTCTGCAGTGAAATACAAGATAGATTCCCAGGATAGATGTGAATCACTTGGATGTAATATGTACACCAAAGCCTCTTGATGGTAACGAACCCAAGGCGGCGGTACGATCAAGCTGCCAGTGTTCTGTGGAAGTAGATTAGTTGCCGCTGTCAAACTCAAAGCCAACTTTCCCACCACTGCCACGCGGATTCCTGTCCGCGGCCACGTCTGCACTGGGCAAGCAACAACCTTAACACACTCACTGCGCAGCATCATAAGCGAGCGCACGGCATGCATTTTTTTTTACGAGCCTAGTTGAAGCAATATCGGGTTCGAGTTTGACTAATTCTTGCATCCAATTTTGCAGTAGTATAACATTGTTACACCCATTGAAGCGGGGTCGCTGAGTCTAAATATTTGGTGCCACGACTCCATCGAGGCTGGAACTTTAGTTTCGCCTCGCTGACGTCCTGTTCAACAGGCTACCATCGCATCCCTAAGTTTTTAACTGCAAATTAATGTCCGCGGTTCATCCTATTATGGAGCCCCAGAGGTATGTTTCTTGGCTTACTTGTTGCAGTCGAATGGGCCATAATGCAGTAAGTTTGGGACTGCAAAACCTGGTTTGCACTCTGCACTTTACTTGCAACATGTTCCTCGCGCTTTGTATGAGATAGATTTTGACCCCAAAAGTTGTGCATTATGGCCTTTTCTACTGGAAACACAAAGTGGGATGTAGCTCCTAAGACATGTTCTTGCAGCTGTTAGTTGTTTGAAGTGCTCGTGTGTCCGTCGCAGGTGCTGCGAAGGTATCGTCAGAGCCGTTGGTAGAGTTGATCAGGTCGATGGCTGCGTACCATGACCTTCGCTCAATGAGCCGGGCTACCGATCCATCCCTTGACCCAATTCACCCGCTCCGACAAATCCTTCATCTCTTCCCCAATTTCGTGGTACGGAATCCCGAGCTCTGCGAGCACCGCGCGAAAGACGTAGAAAGAGCGTGCATGCTGTTCCAAACTGCGCACGCCATCATCAACCTGCCATTCTGGCACTGGCCTGAGCAGCAGGAACTTGGCCTTGCGGTATCCCCTCAGTGCTCTTTGAAAGGTGGGGTTTTCCACCAAGATGCTCTTTCTATGCTGTGCTTGACGGTCGTCTTTTGCAGTTAGGACCGCATATACGATGGGGTCTACTCCGGATCTGTCGCTGAGGATTAGGGTCTCCCCTGTGCCTTTCGGTTTCCCGCGAACCTCCCCCTCTCTCTCCAACTGTGCCAACATGATCGTGCTCTGCATCTCTAGTTTACCCACATCTTCCCGTGTAAAGCCTCGCGTTTTCATGACTTGCCGCGCTACCTCCGTGATGTAGCACCATGGGCCTAGTGTCAGGGACTGAGCAAGTGCGTTGCAGAGGGTCGTTTTTCCAGTGGAGGATGGTCCAACGACGTACAACTCCGTCAGTGGGTGCGATTGGTCTGTCATACTCTGAGTGGTGTGAGTGTATTGCTTGGGAGGTGGGAATGCCAGTTGGGCGTTTACTGTTTTTCACCTTCCTAAATACGCCACATAGGTTTCTGGGAAGCCTGGAACGCTCCTCTTCTCCATCCTTCCATCGAACGTCCACCATCTCCTCACGACACCTTCTCACTGCGACTTTTTACGGTCGTCTATGCCGTACTCCCTGCTTCAAACCCCCACTCAAGATCAGGAATCATGGCGTTTCACGATTCCTGAAAACCATCTTACCATGCCAAGAAGACGCAACGAAAAGAATATATATGGCAAGCTCATCAAGTTCACCGCGGATGCCATCACTCTGGAAATGTGTCAGTTTCCAAGTAATCGCATCCTCCGAAGTGATGATCCCACCAAATTCCTGCTCGTCTCCTTCGAGAAATTGCGTTTTCCAGAAGGGGGTCTGCGCGTCACTGCAGACTACATCTGCCGGATGATGAAAGCCGGTGTGTTTCTCAATGGCGTGCAATATCGATTCTATCATCACAGCAACAGCCAGCTGGTTCGTCATCGGGCATTTACTGCCTTGCATATTCTCACAGTCGAAACAGCGCAGTAGGACGTGTTTCATGCGAGAGGCAAATAACGATACCGAGCTTGACAACAGGATATACGTGTTGGGCGACTTTGGAAAAATAATGAATGCGGCGAAACGTGATTCTAACCCTACCTCCATTATCCCAATCTTACCCTTTCACGTTTAGGGGCCAAACGTATAGGCCTCCTGTTTTCTGCAGCAGAGCTCGATATCCAATTGGATCCGAAATGGATAGTTGATATCGATGATATCGAGAACACCGACGCCATGTTTTCTGATGGATGTGGGCTCATGGCGAAACACTGGGCTATCCAAGTGAGCAAGGCCAAACGGATTATATTTCGCGGACAGCGTTATGTTCCGTGTGTCCTTCAGATCCGGTATAGACTTGTTCACAAATACAACATTCGTGGTTGATACCCCTTTCAGTTACCTGGGGTACAAGGGGGTCATTATGATGCACCCAGAGATGGACAAAGAAAAGAAGTACCTCTGCAAGTTTCGGAAGAGCATGAAGAAATTTACGACGACGCAAGATCATTCATTCTCTGTCGTTGGATACTCGAAACCATATGCCTTTGGGCGCCTGAACAATGACATCATCGTCCTTCTCTCCAGTCTCGGCGTTACAAATGAAAAGCTGCTGGCAAAGCAGGATTCATACTTTCGGTGGATAGAGGAAGCATCCGTTGATGTGACTAAAGCGGTAGGCTTTGCGTCTTGTCTTGAACAATACGACCTTGCGGAACGCGTTGTTTTGGACGGCCTGGACGATCCTACTGTCGGCGCTCAAATCCGCAAAGCCCAAATGACCGAAGTATCTCAGTTCCTTAAGAACGAAAAGCCGAGGGCACGCATGATCATTCACAAATCACGCCTCCTCTATGGCGTCTGTGATCCCTTCAAGGTTCTTAAGGAGGGTCAAGTTCATATCAGAATCACATCTTCAAAGGGCGCTACGACGCCGATAAATGGCGATGTCCTCGTAGTTAGAAACCCGTGTCTTCATCCAGGTACTATGATATGTGCTTGTCGTGGATCATCACTTCAATTCTTTGCAGGGGATTGTCTAAAGCTTCGGGCCGTTGCACATCCGAGTTTGGATCACCTCGTGGATTGCATCGTATTCGCTTCAGTCGCAAAGCCAAAACATCAGGCTGCACCTTCCATGAGCAGCGGAGGCGATTTGGATGGCATGTTTCGTCTAGTTGAATTCTATTCTGTGACTGATGTTGGGTTTAGGTGACAAGTTTTTTGTATGTTGGGACCCAGACGTTGTGCCTCCTCGAGTTCATGAGGTGAGTATGAGTCGAATGCTTGAATTGTCGAACAGAGATAGATGTGGTATGTTATCCAGTCCTATGATTACCCGCCGAACAAGGAACGACCGGGTGGAAATATCACAAGACAAGATCTCGCTACCCATTTTGCCATGTATAATAAGTTGAGCCCCGTTTTGTCTATTGCAGTGTGATGTCAACTGACAACTGACCGATAGCGTTGGCCTCGCCCAGATCACTAAACTACATGCACTATGGGCTCGGGCTAGTCCAAAGGGTGCGATGAGCCCCGAATGCCAGGAGCTCAACGCACTTCATTCGCAGTCTGTCGACGGCGCTCGGGTGAAAGTTCCGGAAAGGTTGCGGAAGCCTCCAACTGCAGAAGGCAAATTTATCCTGGAATTCCTCGCGGAGGCTGCGGAAGCCTTTCGTACTCGCTTTACGGGACAAGTTGCAAATGAACTTGATCCTTCCACGACCCCCCCAGAAGATGCTGAAGACGTCCTAGCTCAACTTTTTCAAAGTAAACCGAAAGCCCTTTCTGAATACGAGCTATTCAACATGGCAGTCGCATTTTCTCGAAAGTTTTCCATCAATTTGTACGAGCTAAAGCCTTACATCGCCCATCTGGATTTTGGTGCCCTCGCCGCCCATGAAAAACATGTTATCAGTTCGACATTAGGACTCTCGCCGATTGAACACCGGAGAATGTGGAACTCGCTTTTGACATCTGATATACTCTCGCCGCGCGACATTCAACAACGTCAACTCAATCGCCCGTTGTCTATGCAACGATTGTACTGTTCGATCGAGAAGACAACTGCTACATTTTTCCAATACTTGCGTATAGCATTTGAACAGTTCACGCGAAAGTTGCTTATCATCAAAGTACGTTTCTTGACCGCGAATTACTCGACCGTATGCGATAATTCCACTTTATTAGACCGACGACCGATTTGCAGTTGGCATCTTTATCAAGGGGGTGACGCTCTGGGACGAGGATCCGGAAGTGGATCAAAACGTCGTCGTGTGCTCTTTCATGCCCAAAGCGACTGAAGCCATGTCTGTTTATCGCCCCTGCACTGTCGGATACAGACTTCGCTGCAGTGATGGCATCTTGCAACTCTATAACAAGAATGAAGCTGACACGTTTGTCTTTATCTCACGCTCTCGTGAAACTGGCCAGGATGTCATCGCCAGCATTGCATTGCAAAAGATATCAAAACGAGTTGGCCAGGTAATGTGATTTGTTGCTTGTATCGCGAACTACTTATCCGAGTTCGTTTTTAGCAATTAGGTCGATTAAACAAGGCTCCTGTGACCTCGATAGAAATACACGTTATTTCTAATCGGGACAGGGTCGCCCACCAATTATTTGACATGTATTTGGAGCAGTGAGTAGTGCGCCGCATGTGTCATTTGTATTTTTTACTGACGGGGTATGTAATCAGTGTACAGACTGAGGAGTATGTCGGTCGCTTCGCTCGCGAGTTAACTTCATACAGTGTCAAGTCCGTCAGAGACGTAGACTGGTCGATCCATCCCGCCTGGATCAAGGATTTATTTGTGCCCAGGGTTTCCGAGGCGACATTCAAGCAGCTATTGTCCGACCTTCAACATGAGCAATTGGCCATCCTCATGACTTTTGCTCTCCACAATCGCGCTGACAACGAGCTGTACTGGACGTTTGGCTTCATAATCACCTTGCAACCGCTCATGGTAGAGACAATCGGCACCTGTCTTCAAAAGGACCCGGCGCTTGTGTACGTGTTGTTGAAAGTCTACCCACCGACCGAGTCTCTTCTGCTTCACGAAGAACTAGCCAGCATCAAGGTGCCGATCCTCCGGGCCATTCTCTGTGCGGCGAATGCGTTGGGAGTTGCCACTCTCGTTGCACTAGAAAAGATTGCACAATCCATAAACGACATGGTCGCGACAGAGTATGTTGAGCTGCTCATGCTGACAGCATTGAGCGTCCGTCCGAAGGCGCTCTTTCAAGAAACACTTCTCGTGCTGCACGAATCGACGATAGCCACCCGCGAGAGATCCCCCGCAACGGCGTACTTTTACAAGCACGCGCTGGCCATTGCATTCGACTGTGCAGAAGAAGCGGCGGACGCATGTCCATGCGACGAGACTGGGAAACCGCGGAACGCGCAATCATACCCGGTGCTGAGGCTTGTCCGTGGCGAGGATGTGGAGGATGGACATGTCGACGTGCATTTCAGGGTTGACTTGTCTGTGCCGATCCGACTTCACTCGCATGTGCGATTGCAATGTGTATCTGACCCAGATAACGCGTTCATCGACCGTGCTGTCGTGGATGGAGTGGTCACCAAGGCTTCGAGGGGCGAGATCACGGTCGAACTGTTCCATCCTCTCCCGCCTGAATTTGCAACGATGCAATGGAAGATATTCGATGCAGGCAGTCTTGGTATGTTCTCATTTCGTGTGTGTGACGGGGTGATTCTGACGGCGGTATTCTGGGAAGCAACGTCAAGGGCAATGATAGATGCAGTGACGAGGTTGTGGGAAGAAACCTACGAGTGTTGTAGCATCTATGACATGATCGTAAAATCGCCACCCCCACTGGCAGCGAGCGACGAAGCGGAAACCGGTACTTCACAGGAGGGGGAAGAATTAGTAGGCACAGAGTCGATGAACCCGAGTCAAATCAACGCGATTAGGTCTAGCTTGGCCCCCCTCTCGTTGATCTGGGGACCACCAGGCAGGTTTTCACAATGACGAGTCTGAACTGACGTCCATTGATCCCTGTCACATGAAGGAACCGGAAAGACGACTGTCGTCGTTCAAATCCTTCAGTATCTCTTGCGCAAGTTTCCGGACTGCAAAATTCTCATGACGGCTTCTACTCATAATGGTGGGTTTCAATGAACCCCGCTATGACGATAATGAAAGTTGAAGCATTTGATTAGCCGTCGATAACGTCTTGGAGCGCTTCCTCGAACTCAACAAGGAACATCGGCTCCTCTCTGACGATGTCATCCTGCGCGTCGCCACTGATCACTCCAAAGTCAACAAAGCGCTCCAAGGCTATACGATCGACGCAAGGGTAGGAGGAGATGTTCATGAAAATAGCCGTTTGCATCGGCAAGCGCAACAGCGTGTCAACGCAGCGCGTATCGTGTTCACTACCTGCGCGGGTGCTGGATTGGGAACCTTGCGCAAGATTGCGTTCGACACGGTCTTGATCGACGAGGCGTCCCAGATTACGGAACCGTGTGCACTCATTCCGCTTGTCAAAGGGTGTCAAAGAGCGGTGTTAGTCGGCGACCAGTGAGTGGAATTGTTCGTGCATTTTGTCCGACGGGTAGAGGTCTGCTCTTTGTGTCAGCGTGCAACTACGGCCTACAGTGAAGCCGATGGGAAAGGCCCTCGAGTATGATGTTTCGCTTCTGGAGAGACTGTATACGTCCGACACGCACCCAGGCACTGTCAAGACGATGCTCAACGTAGGTGTCATTCTGCCCTCGCGCTCAATGGCACGTTTGATTGACCCTACCCCCAGGTACAGTACCGATTTCCAAGCGAGCTGGCCCATTTCCCTTCGACAGAGTTTTACAATGGAGAACTTCAATCCCACATCCAGGACAGCGCGCCTGTCCTCGCTCGATTGACCGCGACCGCCTTTCCATGGCCGAGGGTAGGCAGGGAACGACGACTCGTACCCACCATCTTCGTTCAGTGTGCCTCCGAAGAGACGACAGGCTCCGCCTCAAAAGGGAACGAAGGCCAGGTTGAACTAGCCGTGCGCATCGTCTCTCTCCTTCAATCCTCCTCCCCTTCCGCTGCACCTCCAGACACCCAGGAAGACGGCAACAGGGAAGGACGAGCGCAGACCAAACAGAATCTGACCATCGCCGCGCTCTCGCCTTACTCGAAACAGATCTCCCTCCTCAAAGGCGCACTCCCATCGTCGGTCACGTGTGCGACGATCGACTCGTTTCAGGGACGGGAGAGCGATGTCGTCGTGTTCTCGACCGTGCGGTGCAACGTGACGCGGGAGATCGGGTTTGTGGACGATCCCAGGCGGTTGAACGTCATGTGGACGAGGGCCAAGTTGGGTTTGATCATCATCGGTGACCGGGCGACGATGACAGAAATGAATGCGCTCTGGAGGCGGGCGATCGAGTCGTGCACGGAGGTCATACTTCCTGCTGCGGACGAAGCATAGGGGGTGGAAGCGGGAAGCAAAAGGTAAAAGTTGGTGCATTGCTTTGAAAGTAAGACGTAGTAAGTCCGGTGCTATGCAGCATAACGTTGAGCACGCCAAAGGGTGTAATCATGAAAACAGCCTCAGAAGCATCAGAGAAATTAGTTTTAGGTATGTACACCTTGAATCAAATTTGGTTCTCACTTCAAAACGTTCGAAGTAAGGTATTGTGAAAGGGATAATAAGAGGCCGATGGTAACGAGGAACAGTTACAATGGCTCTGGACGAAGCAGACGCGCTATGCTTTAGGAAATTCGCCAAGTATACAATGTTGTTCCGAGTGCGAGGCTCGATTAGGCTCAGGCTATCGCTTCGCTCTATCAGCCTCTCGCTTGGCGCGTCGTTCTTCGCCAAGGGTTGCAATTTCATCCACGGAAATCACCTTGAACGCCCACGTCAACCAATTTCCACCCGAGCGCATGCTTGGAACACCCATATCATCCAACAGCTCGTCCATCGCTTGCGGCCACCTTGTACAAAGGAGTCAGTGGTCACATGCGACGAGAGGACAACTAAAATTAACGATACGTACGACCAGAACGGAAGCCCGCTGCTATAACTCTCGTTGACCCACATCAGCGCTTCAGGATACCGTTTCCTCATCCAAGCTGCGTTCCGCTCCGCTTCAGCCAACGCATGTTCGGCTGTCGAGGGCAAGCGCATCTTGTCCCCAAGAAAGTATGACGATATCCAATGGGCCATTACCTCGTATCCATACCCATTGTTTGTCGTAAACTGTCCGAAGCATGGATTGCGGAAGAGAACGGATAACGAGAACCCATTAGAGCGAGGTTCGGCACCAATATCTTTGTCAAAAGAGAAGGTAACCCACCACGGCACCATTGATAGCAAAGTCCCGCTTGGAGATGTTCTTTGCTGGCACGAGGCCACGGTAAATGGATGATGCCCACTGGTCGCTCTGTGGATGGGCTGCTGGCGGTGACGAAAGGGTCTTGTAATGTGTCCATTCATCAATGTCCCCAGATGATGGGTGCCTTGCTAGACCCAATTCCCGCATTGATTCGTCTAGCATACTCGTCAGCATTTTGAGGATGTGAAGATACCGCCGATATCACCAGTGAAGATGCCTGTCCAGGAGGAAGAAAATCCGGTTGCGAGGATGACAGCGTTTGCGGCTAGCGCTTGCCCATTGCTTAATAGAATCGACTGTCCGTCTGGAGCGTATCCTACTGCTCTAGTTGGTGCAATAAGGTTTATCTTGCCTTGATGGACGAGCGCATGGAAACCGTCCTTCCTCCCGGTTCCGTCATCACTGGTACGAATGCCCCAGAACAACGAGTGGGCGTTTCGTAAAGGGGAGTCCTTTACAACTTTGAGCACGTCGAACTGCATGGCGTGGATATGAATACAGCGGAGACAACGTGGAAACACCACATACAGAACTCCATGTTAAGAAGTTCCAGAAACCGCGCGTAATGATACTACCGAGGGTGGTAGTGTGTAAAAAGCGCCTAGTCGAGTGTAAAAGCTGGTCAGTCGTGGGTTAAAAACTGTCACTGAATTATAGCACCACTCACTCCAGACGGGTTCGCAATTCGATGTGTGGAGAGAACACCGCGAGACACCTTCATATGTACGATGTGGGAACCAAAGTGCTCGAAAGAGACTTAAGAATCATACCTGCTCTTTCTAATCCAGTCAGGGAGTTGAAATGGATACGCCAGCGCAGCTTCTGCCTTCTCGAAGACGACAGCTACGTGAATTCCATGACGAGCGAGATGAGACAATATGCTGATGAGTTTCTCGTTATATCTGCATGTATGTAAATGATAACTATACTTACTCTTGTGCGGATTTTCCACAGCCGACCACCACAACAGAGTAATCTGGATTGTGTACTGCCTCATCCAGAATCTGATTGACACGCGAAGCAAACTCAGATGAATGGGCGATCAGTCCATGGAACCCAGTTTGTTGCGCAGATTTGATGGACAAAAAATCAGGCACGAAAGCTTGACTGCATCCCTTCGGTTTGACTGAGATCGGCAGCCTCGACACAACTGAAAGCACGTACCCCGGTACATAAAACGATACGCGCAAATGACAACACTTCTTTGTTGCCCGTCCTGAGATCGAGTACCTCTACGTCCCAACCAACACCATCCTTTTCACGACGAATGTCCAGAATTTCGGTCCGGAACCGAATTTTTCCGGCAAGAAACTTATTAGAGAACATTTCCATGTACGCGCTCAGGTCCTCTCCACAAAGACGATTTCCCGTCTGTTCCTTGAGTATGGGTGGTGGCATCGGTATGGACGAGAACCCAAATTCACCATGGACACTACAGCACCATATATCCATCAGGTTCCACGAAAGTCAGATAATAAGAACTCACTTGTTGAGGGAAACACCGGGATAAACACGTTCTCTGGACCAGACGCCTCCAGGATGCGTATCGCGGGTCAAAAGCTGTACGTTCTGGAACCCATCTTGGAGGAGGGTGTAACCAGTGATCAATCCAGCCGCACCCGCACCAATGATGCCCACGCTCTGTTGGCGAATGAATTCGTCGGTCATCTCGCTAAGCTGGTCGTTGGGGGAAAGAAGGATTTAGAATGGGAATCGCAGAGGTTAAGACCTTATAAAGTATGGGGGCTGTTCCCGTCAAATAATCTCGTTATGCTATCTTGTTACATGAACTTACATCATGTTGTCCTCGACCATCAGGTTTGTGCGGCTCATTGGGCTATCTTATCTCGCATTGCTATCGAAAATAACGAGATGTAGTAGTGTTTCTCTCCACCAGGAAGAGATGGTTAGATTCGCATCTTGAGAGCATCACTCGCACCTCTGTTCGGTAGGAAATTCTTTGAAACAGGTACATGTTTCGGTGATATAGCGAAGAGACGAAGCAGCGCTTACGGAGTTACGAACGACATCTGCCACCTGCCAGTCACACCGCAGTCCCAATAAAGGCATTTCCCGGTGCCAGAAATAAATGTGATTACAGCCGTTTGTGCAGTCGCGACTCACGACCGATTTGATTGCCTATGTGGCCCAGTACAAATACAAATGGTATGGCAAATGGTATGGCAACCCTAGGCCCGAGTCGTTCAGTCAACACGGCTCACGGTAATGCAGATATTGATAAGGTGACCTCGAACGAACACCCTGTCATCAAGAACCAATCCACCGGCGTTGCCAATCGGAAAGCAAGGGCTACGATAAGTATCCCAGGGGGTGGACGACATGTTTGGGTGTGTCCCAAAATTGAATACGCATATCAATGCAATCGAGACACATCGCACTGGTGTTGGCCCGACGAGACTCTCACTGTACAGTAACGAAAAGCAGCTCGAGATACCGACGGCCGTCGACAACCTCCTTGAGCAACGTCTTATCGCATCGCCTTCCTTGGGTGTCTTTTTTCCCGCCTTGGCCCGAGGTATATGATGTCAAGCACGGCGAGCTCTTCTTTGATGGCGCCGACAAGGACAAGCGAATTTTTGACAATTCCTCTCTCTCAAACTGGATTCTGACGACATCGGACGCACTCGTAAAATCGGATATATGTGCCGAACCTCAAAAGCTTCTGCCGCATCAGATGCGAGCGAAATCTGTTGGGATGCAGTGACTCGCATTCTCGCCGTTCGCCCATTTCTGCTAGTACTGGGGGATCGACCTATCGTTATCTTACGGAGACATGAACCTTTTCGATGTGGACAATCAGACCTCCGACGTCGTTGACACGGGCAGTACACCTTTGCCTCTTGCCACGAAGGCCTTCAAGGCCTTCCAGAAAGCCACGGGAGCAACATTTGACCCGTAGGTCCCTTTTTGACATTACAACACAGCGATATCGAATCACCCGGGAATAGGAAAGACCGGCTACGTTGCGCTCCCCCGAACGATGGATCGGCTGACATTCCTTTGTCGACAGGCGACATACGAGCTCACGCCTAAATCTAGCCCCGTGTGACGAACCCTCTTCTTGGTGATGAGAAGCATATGGTGGACCTCATCACGATGGGAAAAACGACCCCGGGAGGATGGTGACGACGTTTACACACGCGTCATCGTTCTCACGCGGGAGTCCATCGGTGACATGCATCAATGGTCGGATACATGTTTTTGCAGCGGTTCTACACGATCCTTTGTTCCGGTAGACCTGCTACTGCCACTGGCACGCCCGAGATTGCTCCAGAGGTCGGGTTTTGCCCACGACGGCGCACACATACGCTGTCACGAACTAGAACGCATCGAGGGCGAAAACGTCTGTACCTTCTCGAGCAACCATGTATATCGTCTCCACCCGATATCGTTTGTATCGCTAGCACAGCACTCTATGGAACTTAAGATTTGTATATGTATGTATGTATTCTTGGCACCGTCGGTTCTATGCACTTGGCGTCCGGGAGTCCAATGCATCCATTGGATATAATGTGACGTTCCCGAGCTGCTAAAAAGCGGCAACGTTGTGTGCACCCCGTCCTCCCCCCGTGCATGATGATCTTGTCAACATAAGCGGCCTTTGCCGAGCACCGTAGCAATGGTCTCGACTCTCACCACTTCTCGACTCTCCCTCTTTCATTGAACAACCAAAACTTCATGTTCAACAGGCTACTGGCAGATCAGCATCATGGAGTACTGTACCTCACACTTCAGGTCACTGCCATCACTATCCACTGCTTTTTCACATTGTGATGGATGTTCTGCTGGCTCAAGCATCAGTCCTGTCAGAGTGTGTTTTCTCATATAGCAAACTAACATGCACTGGGTGATGCAACAAACTTTCTCCTGTGATTGTCAAAGCACTTCAGATCCTCAAATTCAGCTTTAAGCAGGACTGACTCAATTTCACCCTGGACCTGGTTGCAAATGAGAAGGACTGTCATTTCCAATCCAATTACTTCACATGGTATTGACAAGGATGCATAGAATAACTTGCACAGCTAATTGACAACAAGAACAATGACAAGAGAGTAGCAGTCCATTGGTACTACATTAACAGAACAATCTGATTGGTTGGCAGTGAAGGGCCGGTTTCCAGACGCTTCAACGCACTTGAGAGGTGGCGAGAGAGAGGTCCCACTTCGCGCCACTTCGAACCCCAACGAACCGTCGTCGAACGCGGCCCACATCGCCGCTTCGATTCGCCTTGATCGTGCCTCGCGGCAACGCGCGTCGAGAGAGAACGTGTGTCCGTGCAGGATCACCGACCACGCGCACGCGATCGCGATCGTGTCAAAACGCGCAACGTGCCTTCCGCTTCGAACGAGACGACGACACGTTGTCACCACGCGCCACAGACGCATGGCATGGGAAAAAAACAAAAAAGCCGCCGGCCCCGCATTCGGCTCCGCAACGTCGTTACCATACCAACCCATCGTCGTCGTGCGTATTTTTAGTGGATGTTGTACCCTGTAGCACGTGGTCCGATCGATAGGTCCGAAGCGTGCCCTAGTATCACACGAATGCTTGCCAACGTCTGTGTTCTATCCAGAGGGTGGGTGTGGTGTGGAGAGGGGGACAAACAAACGAAAGTAAGTAGGTGAGAAAGAAAGAAGGAAAGAAAAAGAAAGTCCGTTCGCGTCCATCGCGTTCGTCGCAAAAATAATAATATTACAACGTATCTCTGAGGGTATACGGGTTGTGGGGGAGGGGAGCTGAGCATGAAAGAATGAAGACACACACAAAAAAACGTTTTTTGGGTTTCTATACTACGAGATCGGAATGGATGCATTTTGCCAAAACGATCCCGCTTAGCCTTGGCCTGAAAAAAAGTGAACATGATAAGAAGAAAAGAAAAAAAAAGGATTGGTATGGCCGATACCGTTTGAAAGACAGAAAAAACGATAAAAGAAAACTAAAAAAAAAAAACGGTATGGCAGACACGTTCATCAGGAATGCGCAGCGCCCTGTGCGTGTCACAAGCCGTGTCATCAAAAGAGTTGAAAAACACCAGGTTCAAAAGTCAACTAGAGCGTGGCGTGCACGAAAAAGTGAGATGATATAGGTGTAGAAGTCTGTGGGCTAGCGCCTAACAATGACCGGACAGATGATATGCAGCGATGATAATGACGGCATGACGAACAACGTTAGATGAAAAACTGGGTACTGCACGACATCACATTAAGCTCTAGACGCCGTTCGGAGAAAAACACTCACTGCATCCGACTGCACGCGTGCACCTCCATTTCCTCCATCTTATATGAATTCAATTCCTCCTTTATTCGTTGGGCTAGAGCCGGTGTCAGCCGACTCCACGTAGCTGGCTCACTTCTCCGATCATATACCGTGGACGAAAAGGTATCGTACACGGAGAGACTGTCCGCAAACACCAGCTTTTTGGTAATCGTCGGACCGGAGGCCGATCGATGCGAGAGCGTCGCGGGAACCGCCGGAATTGTCGACAGCGCAGGCGCAGACGAATTTGGCAACGAAAACAGGGGACCATGGTGGGGGGAGGCACGCCCAGATTCTGGTTCGGAGGAGGGCGAGGAGTCAGATGAAGATGCAAACGACAGAGCAGGAAGGCTGGGTATGTTACCTCCCGCATTAGTATTAGAATGTGAAGACGAGTGTGACGGATGTCGGTGTAGACCGTCGATGTGATCCGGGTCTGGAGAGGGTATACGTGCTAACGGTCCGAGCTCAGAGGCTGATCCGGGATGTGAGTTGTACGAATTGGAACGTATGCGACTAAAGGATGGGTTCCCCGCCTGGTCGGCGATGTACGAGTCTTGGGTGTAGTTCTCCGCCCCTTGAGAGGAATCCCATCCGAAAGAGCGCAAACGCAAACAATCAAAAACGCACCTTTCAAAATCCCCCTGGATGGCGTTCTCGATCGATCAATGCTCTTTCGCATGCTCTTTGCCCATTCGAGCACTTCCTCGTCCTCCGCCTGAGATGCAACCGGGATGCGAACGGTCTCGTCTTCGTCCTCTGGCCATGGCTCATCATCGTCCCAACCGTCGGATATATAATTGTGCGCCTGCGGAGCGCCATAGGCGGCATGTCCATCCTCGCTCCCTGAATCGGAATCCTCTTCGACGACAATCCGCGTGCCGTCTTCCGCAATCCGGCGACCCGGACCAGGCGAATCTCCTCTGGCCGTTGTCGTGTTCTTTTCCCACGTCGTTGGCACGGGGACGCCACCCCCGTTGGCGTTGGCAACACCCTTTGCTTGTGCCTGAAGTTGTGCATCGGCAGCCGCCTTTGCCTTTGCGGCAGCCTCTGCGTTCGACTTGAGGGTGTGCTGCCGTGCAAGCTTTGCAGCGGGACTCAACCCGCTCAGACTGGCGTCGGACCAATCGCTGCCGGAGCCGCTCCTATCGAGCTCAGCAATCGCGTGCGAAACGGTAGGCTCTGCGACGCTGCCCTTGGCATCCTTTTTCTTTTTGGACTTCTTCCCCGAGGAGGTGCTCGGCTCTGGATCACCGTCCTTTTCCTTTTCCTTGTCCTTGTCCTTTTCCTTGTCTTTTTTGTCCTTGAAGAGAGAGGTGATGCCGGCAAGCGAGTTTCTTCGGGCGAGCTTCCCGATGGAGCCAATCTTGCGAATGACGACGGATGCGGAAGACATGGTAGAGGAAAGGGAAATGTTGTCCGTGGAGGCATTGAGACGGGAATTGAACAGCGAGGCAGCACGCAGCCTCCTCTTGGTTGTGGTGCCCGTGGTAGTGCTGCTTCCGGCGGGTGGATTGCCAGCGGCGGTGATGGTGCTGGCGGCATCGTTCGCATCAGTCGGACTGGGAGGTTCGCCGGGGTCGTTAGGGGCAGAGGCACCTGGAGACTCGTCCTCTTCCTGCAGCGCCTGCGCCGCGTTCAGTGAGAGAGCACGTCGTAGTCGACCCTTGAGACCTCCGCTCTTGACGGCGCTTGTTCCGCCGAGACCCATGGCAGTATTTTCGAGCATGGCGGCAAGGTCAGAGTCGTCCTTGGAAATACGGCGGTCAGCATGCGAGTTGGCGTGCGAGGACTGCACGCGGGATGCGGTCGATGGCACGGATTGGGAGGGAGTGGTGTAGGTGGCCCCTTGGGAGAGTGGGGAGGGACGGGCTGGGCGAGCTTGGGAGGAGTGAGAGGAATGATGGGAGTGTGAGGAGGGAGATGAGGTAGACGCAGCCGAGACAGAACCCGAGGGACGGTGGGTGGGTGCGGAGGAGGAAGTGGAGGAGGAGGAGCCGGTGCGATGGTGAGGAAGTGGGTGAGCACTGGATGGGCGAGAGGGGTTGGGAGTGTTGACACTGCCGGTGGATCCTCCACTGCCGGTGCGAGGGCGTGTGGGATCAGGTGGTGGGGACTGGGAGGGGCCGCTGCGCGCACGGACGGAACCCTGATGGGATGCAGAGCCGTTTGGATGGGGATGGGAAGAAGAAGGACCCTGTATGCTGCTTGTGCGCTGACGAGGATTCCCATTGGGGCTGGCGTGGTTGGAATTGCTCGAGTTGACGGAGGTGGAAGAAGCGGAGGCTTCGCCCCTTCCGTAGGGAGGCTGGAATGAACCTGGAGCACGCCAGTCAGCTTCGGGACGACCAGGAGTGGGGTTTTGAGGGCGGCGATAAGGGTGGAAACCCTCGTAGGGTTGCTGGGAGCGAGGAGTGTCAGCGGAGGCTGTACGGTGAGTATAGCCGGGAGCGTGGTGATGCTGCTGATGCGGGGGAGGAGTACTGCTGGGGAAATGGTTGAAGAGCTGATTGGGGTTAAAGTATTCAGCAGGAGAAGCGGGAGCAGAAGAGGAGCCGGAGCGTTGGGGAGAGGGGGTGGGGAGAGAAGGGTGGGGGGCCAACTGAGCCTGGGAGAACATCATCTGCTGGTATGCCCACTGGGCAAGCTGGGCGTTGGCAGCAGGATCAAAGTAGGGGTTTTGGGATTGGTGGGGATGGAGAGGATAGGGTTGTGTGGGGAGTTGCTGGTGTTGGTTTTGGTAAAATGAGGTGTAAAAGGGTTGGGTGGATACGGAAGGATTCCATGTGGGCTGAGATTGGGGAACGGGATAAGGATAAGGTTGCTGAGAAAGGTGCTGTAGGGGCTGCTGCTGATGGGAAGGAGCAGGGAGGTCGTTTGGGGGGGAAGCGCGCTGGCGGGGAAGAGCAGGGTTTGAAGAGGCTTCCATGGGGTGATCACGAGGAGGATGCCAGTCGGAGGGAGCGAGAAGGGCCATGGACTAGATAGTAGGAAGATGGAATAACGATCTCGTTATGAGATGGCGAGCTTGAAAAAAAATGAGCAAAAGGGGGGGAGAAAGAAGGGGAGAAGGACGTTACAGAAATGGGTGGGGAAGGGGGGGGGGGGGGGGGGAGGGGGGGGGGAGAGGGGAGGAAGGGGGGGGGGGAGGGGGAGGAGGAGGAGGAGGAGGAGGAGGAGGAGGAGGAGGAGCGCTGCAGGAGAAGGCTCGTCGCAATTTTGGCCGGTCGCGTTGCAGTCTCGCTGCGAAACAGCCACAAAATACAAATACGTCACAACACGTCCTCGCTGTCGACGGCGACGACGAGGACGGAAAACTAGTTACACAGGGTACGACTCGGAGATACGTCTGACAAGATTTCTGAACTCGGCGGCGGGGACGAGCATCGCACGCCCCGCGAGCTGGACACCCGCGGACGGTGGTGGCTCGGTAAAGTCGTACGTGACGGTGTGGGTCGCGTGCTGGCGGTCGGATGAGCGGCGGGACAGATGGCGGAGAGAGAGAGACAGACAGACAGACCTGGATGATCGCGTCGTCTTCGGGGTGGAACGCGTGCACGCCGTCGCTCTTGTGGCGCTTCGGGATGTGCTGGTCGTCCTCGAGGCGATAGACGCGCGAGAGGAAGAGAAAGTGGGTGAATGCGTAGTCGCGCCCCTGCGTGCGGTGAGCGGGCGGGCACGACGAGAGGGGGGAAGAGGGAGGACGGACCTCGGCGACGGCGGCGTCGAGCTCGTCGGCGAGCATGGCGTACATCGGGCCCATCACCTGCACGGGCATGTTCACGAGCCGTTCGCTGAGCACGAGCCCGACGTGCGCGCGTTCGAGCGTGTCGGCGAGCGTCGGATCCGCGCCGGTCTTGCTGCGCACGTACTCGATCAGCGCGCGCATTCCCGGCCGATCCTGCGCAGGACGGTCAGAGCATCACGGTGTTCCCGGGCCGCTCCCACTCACCCGCCAGCCGATCGCCGTCAGCACCGCGTACGGATCCGCGTCGGCCTCCTCCTCCGTCTTGATCGTGCTCCCAACGCCGCTCTCCGCCGCCGCCGACAGCACCGCCTCCGTCAGCGCGCCCGGTTCGATCTTCTCCGCGTCCGACCCAAACAGCTGCACGAACAGTCGCTTGATCGCGTGGTAGTCGTTCTCCGCGTCGACGTCGTAGTAGTCGAAGTGGACGTCGACCAGCTCCGGCGTCGCGTTCGCCTCCTCGTCGTTGTCGCTCTCTGCCTTGCGTTTCGACATATCTCGCTTATGTAATACTCGTACCCTTGGCTCATACCGCCATGGCCGCGACAACGACGACGACAACGACGACGACGACGACGACCGTCCCCGTCGTCGAGGAGGGCAAATTGCTCAGCGAGTCGCTCGCCACCGTCAAGATCCAGGTCGGCCAGATGAAGCGCCATCTCGTGCGTCCCGCGTCTTCAGCCCAGCCCGTCCCTCACCGCTTCTAGGACAACGACGACATCATGGACGCCCTCAAGAGCGCCAGTCTCATGCTCGCCGAACTCCGCACCTCCTCGCTCTCCCCGAAACAGTATTACGAACTCTGTGCGCCCCCTTTTCTCTCTTCCCAGCCCGCCTGACCGTCCCCAGACATGGCCCTCTTCGACGCCCTCCGACACCTCTCAAACTACCTCTACGACGCACACACCCAGTCCAGACACCACCTCGCAGACCTCTACGAGCTCGTCCAATACGCGGGCAACATCGTCCCCCGTCTCTACCTCATGATCTCCGTCGGGTCCGTGTACATGTCCATCCCCGACGCGCCCGTCAAGGAGATCATGAAGGACATGATGGAGATGAGCAGGGGCATCCTCAACCCCATACGCGGCCTCTTTCTCCGACACTATCTCTCCGGCCAGACAAGGGACCATCTCCCCATCGGCTCCGATCCCGGGTACGCGCTCTCCACTCCCCATCCGTCCTCCTCACACCCCCCAGTCCGCAAGGAAACCTCCAAGACTCTATCTCCTTTGTCCTCACCAACTTTATCGAAATGAACAAGCTCTGGGTCCGCCTCCAACACCAGGGTCACTCGCGCGACCGCGAAAAGCGCGAAATCGAACGTCGCGACCTCCGCATCCTTGTCGGCACCAACCTCGTCCGTCTTTCCCAGCTCGATGGCGTCGATTTCGAGCTGTATCAAAAGGACATCCTTCCGGCCATACTCGAGCAGGTCGTCAACTGCAAGGACGCCATCGCACAAGAATACCTCATGGAGGTCGTCATTCAGGTACGTCTTCTCCTCTCCCCTTCTTACCCCCCATACATCCCCCACAGGTCTTTCCCGACGAATTTCATCTCCATTCTCTCGGCCCATTCTTGTCCGCCACCGCCCAACTGCACCCCAAGGTCAACATCAAACTGATCGTCATCGCCCTCATCGACAGACTCGCAGCCTACGCTGCCCGTGAAGCCGAGAGCGAGGACCCGGAGGAGACAAAGAAGCAAGAAGAGGCTGCTGCAAAGCGGCTCGCCGAAAAGGTCCGTTTCGCGAGGGAGAGGGCTAATCAAGCATACCACCAGTCTGACTTCGACAAACCCGACGGCGAGGATGCCTGGGGTAGCGCACTCGACGAGTCCGAAAAGACTGTCCCCGAATCCCCGTCAGAAGACCCAAAGGGCAAGGAGAAAGAAAAGGAGGCAGAACCCGTGAAAAAGTTTCGTGGCATACCACAGGACGTCCAGTTGTTCGAAGTGTTTTGGAAACAGGTCGTCGAGCTCATCAAGGCATGTCCAGTTCCGGCAGAGAAATCCCATCTCACCCATCACCACAGGCTCGGCCAGACTTGTCGATACAAGACATCACCGCCCTATTGGTCTCGCTCACGAACCTTTCCCTCAGTTGCTATCCTGACAGACTCGAATACGTCGACCAGATCCTGGGTTTCGCGCATAGCAAAATCAAAGAGTATGCTGATAGGTCTGTACTCTGTTCACCCATGGGCACGACACTGATACATCATTCTAGCCCTGATTTGCATGCACCCCAGACTGCCGCTAATCTGGCAGCGCTGCTCGTGGCCCCGATCAATTCGTATCAATCCGTCCTCACCTTGCTTGCCATTCCCCGCTACGTTCCCCTCCTCTCACAACAGCTCTTTTCGACGCGACGCTCCATCGCGCACAGCGTCGTGTCGAGCGTGCTCAAGAACGACACCGTCATCGAGACGCCCGGTGACGTGGACGGCGTATTAGACCTCTGTCACGTGCTCATCAAGGAGCAGTCCGATTCCGTCGGATCAGGGGTCAAAGACGTCAAGGAAGTGCGACGACAGGGGCCGTATGCCGGGATGGAGAAGGAGGATCTGGCAGAGGAGCAGGGTTGGCTAGCGCGGATGATCCACCTGTTCCGGGCCGAATCCTTGGGGGTACAGTTCGAGGTACGTCTCGGGGTCATCACGCACGATGGCGACTGACGATGTCAGTTGTTGCAATCCGCGCGTCGCCATTTCGAACTGGGTGGCGAACGTATGCGGTATACGTTTCCTGCGCTGATCACGTCGAGCATCAAGCTCTGTCGGCGGTACAAGCACCGCGAACACGTCGTAAGGACACGACAATGCTCTCTGACGGTCTGTCTGATTGACGTGTGCGCAGGAAGACGACTGGCAGTCAAAAGTGACGACGATCCTGAAATTCGTGCGAGAATGCACCTCGATCCTCGCCACGCAAGTGGACTCGCCGGCGCTCGCGCTCCGCCTGTTTTTGCTCGCCGCGCAGATCGCGTCCGAATGCGGGGGTGGGTTCGAAGACCTCGCGTACGACTTTTACGTGCAAGCGTTTTCCGTGTACGAAGACTCGATCTCGGAGAGCCGGGCGCAGCTGGCGGCGATCACACTGATCATGTCGACGTTGCAGGGCGCGCGGGTGTTCGAGGTGGACGGGTACGACACGTTGATCACTAAGGCGGCGTTGCACGGGGCGAAGCTGCTGAAGAAGCCACACCAGGCGATGGCAGTGCATGCGGCGAGCCATCTGTGGTGGCAAGAAGCGGCGGTCGAGGAGGGGAGCGAGGGTGCACGCGAGGACGAGCGCAAGGAGGAGGGCGAGGGCGAAGGCGAGGTCAAGGCGGTCTGTCTCTTTTCTTTTTTTTTTTTTTTGCCTGACGGACGAGCGAGCTGACGTGGGGCGCAGTACCCACACCAGGACAGCAAGCGGGTGCTGGAATGCCTGCAAAAGTCGCTGCGGATCGCGCATTCGGCGACGGAGGAGATCGTGACGGTCCAGATCTATTGCGACACGCTGGACAAGTACCTGTACTACTTTGATCGCGGGGCCTCGGCGGTGCGTATGCGTGCGTGTGTCGTCGAGAAGGGGGTGCTGACGTGTGCGTGCCGGAAATAGATCGCACCCAAGTTCATCGTGTCGCTCGTCGAGCTGATCACGTCCTCGATCGACGGCGTCGGCGGCTCGTCGTCGTCGACGTACCTGCACCCTTCGCAGCGGACGGAAGGGGTGGCCTCGCCCGAGATGATCCAGCGGCATTTCCGGAACACGTTGCAGTACATTCACGGCAAGAAGGTGGCCCGGGTGGCGCGGTACGAGGAGGTGGAGGTCGCGGGGGCGTTGTTGAAGATGGGGATCACGCGGTGATCAGTCGGGGGGGGGGGGTTAGGTTTTAGACTTGGGGTTGTCGTCGTCGGATAGGTGATGTATCACACGGCGATGTTCTGTTCTTTTTTTTTACAACGTAGGCGGACCCTGTGGGTGTTGTAGTATCCAGGCAGGAGGCGTCGCGCGTCGTTCACGCTCATGCCACCATCTCGCACATGAACTGGAATCCGCCCACGTCTCGAGGAGAAACTAGGGTTGGGATAGGTACTACAACGCGTGTTTCGGAACGCGTCGTCAAACCCTTCCAAGACGCACGAGGGGTTCCGCAACAGATCGGGACGTCTGTTCGTGTTTTTTGCGACGCGGGTCGCAGCGGACGCGCTGGCGCCGTGTCCGATCGGATCGATAACCGACTCACTGGCAGCAACCAAAGAAAGGGGCACGACGAAGCACGTGCTCAAGGCCACGAAGAACAAATCTCGGTGTGGGAACTTGGAGCGCCACTCAGCGAGTCACATGGAACATGTTACCTGCGTGGCTCGCGAAATGACCGTGGAAACACTGTACACACAGCATCGAAGGTCGGAGTCGCAACCGCGTTTTCGGCTCCCCGTTATCATCGATCATCGATCATCGTCGTCCCATCGTTCCACCGTGACGCTGCCGCCTGCGTTCGTCTCCACATTCTCAGAATCTCAGTTGTATAGCGACTTCGATTGCGCCACGCCATGAAAGGTCTCAGGGAGAAGATCAGATCCCGCTTCGCCAGGAGCGACCCCCCAGCGTCTCCCTCTGACGGCGCCGCTCGACAGGACGACGTGGGCTCGCAGCCTACGCCTGCAGAGGGGTCCGACCCTGCACGACCTGCCGTACCCACGAACGACGCGCACGCTCCCGAAGGGCGTCCTGTCCCTGCACGGGCGTCTCGCCCCGTGCGACCCGGTATGATCTTCATGCCGCTTTGGCGTTCTCTCTGCTCAACTCCTGCGCATCTCTTAGAGCATTTACCCCCCGCCAGATCTGGTGCGATTGGGGGTGACCCAAATCTACCTCCGACTCCGGCTCACAGGGTGGGAGATTTCACTCTCCAAACCCGGACCAGTAAACCTGATGTTGATGTACCGAGTAAGCGTTGCATATCTCTGTACGCTCTCACGACTTGAGCACCATGAAAGCGCCAAGGAGGACTGCTGATATTTCTCACATCATGCAAGACATGGATGCAGACCTCATGAAGAAATTTGGGCGATTTAGGATCCTCATCATTGGCCGTGCAAATGCTGGAAAGACAACTATCCTTCAAAGGATCTGTAATTCAATAGAAGATCCAGAGATCTATGATTACCAAGGACACAAGGTGCTCATGTTTATGAGGCTGCATTGAATGGATACTGACCTGATTGGTATATGGTTAGGTTGATCATGTAATTGAAGGGACAAGAGAGGTGGGCTGCTGCATATATTTCAGGATGTGCAGTTTCACATGATGTCTATAGCGTGGATTGCATGACATCAATCATGAGATGGTCTTCAAGAGCAATCCAGGGTTTGTTTTCCATGACTCTTGTGGATTTGAGGCTGGGAGTAAAGATGAATTTCAACTTGTGAAAAACTTTCTTGCTGAGCATTCTGTTGCTACTCAGCTCAGGGAGCAAATTCATGTCATATGGTGAGATAAAATAGTTATGCTCTGATTTTCTACTAATAGATGTAGGTATTGCATTGC
>JBBPLE010000274.1:0-16012 GCA_038089675.1 Boletales sp. KT-2023b | reverse complement strand
ATTTCAACTTGTGAAAAACTTTCTTGCTGAGCATTCTGTTGCTACTCAGCTCAGGGAGCAAATTCATGTCATATGGTGAGATAAAATAGTTATGCTCTGATTTTCTACTAATAGATGTAGGTATTGCATTTCTATGGATCAACTCCATCGTTCCATCACAGTGAATGAGGAAATGTTCTTTAGTGAATGTGACACTGGAAATGGTAAGGATTTTTCAAAGAAACTATTTGTACTGATGGTGTAATTGATAGTTCCAGTTGTGGTGCTGTTCACCAAGTTTGATTGCCTTCTGATACAGGCATTTCAGCTTGAGATCATGCTTTTGCCTGATGATGAAAGGCAGAAGAGATTGCAGGTTGCTGCCCAAGAGATCTTTCAGAAGAGAAACATTTGGGGGGATCTGTGTAAAATGGCATTTCCACCCAAGTCATCAGTGCTGCTGCAAGGTGACTACATGATTTGTGATTCCTAGCATATGGCATTGATAATTTTTTAGATATGAATATAAGTGCTGTGGGATGCCAAAAATTGCTGGAAGAAACAGCAGCTGTATTGGACAATGAATCATTGCAGAGGCTATTAGCATCAGCACAGGAAAGAAATATGCTACTCTGCATTCAGTATGCTATCAAGTGGTGAGTAAAAGCAGATTAATATAATTCACTGATGTAGTTAATCCATCAAGTACTTTGGAGAAACATGTTATTCCTGGGATAACTGGAGACCACAAAGTATTGGAGGCAATTGCAAGTTGGTTTCCACATACAAAGGTGAGATTTTATAATTACATTCCCTATCTTCTGTGATGAGCTAAATGTCATGGGTAGTTGGTAAGTAAAGCTGCCAGGTGTGCAGAGTGTGCATTTTTGATGACTCATTGTCCTGTTGCTCTTTCATTTATAGTTTGTGAGTGGTCTGATATGCATTCAAAATAGCATTTTTCTCAAATTCCTAACTCCTACATTTTGCATTTATAGAAAGTAAGTGGTCTGACATGCTGCAAAAATGTGTTTTCTGATAACCCTTTCTCTTGCTGCTGCTCTCCCACTTACTGTACATATAGGGAGCAAGTGTTTTTATACATTTCGAAAATTCCTCTCATGCTTTTCTCCTGCTGTTCTTCTATTTACAGCAAGTAAATGGTCTGATATGCATCAGAAATGAACACTCTTCTGATAATCCCCCCATTCTGCTTTTTCAATTTATAGGGAGTAAGTATTTCAATGTGTTTCAACAAGAACATCCTTTCCAAGTCCCTTACAATTTCTGGTCTTTCATTCATAGAAAGTAAGTAGTTATGTACTGTGTCAGAAATAAGCATTCTTCTTTGACTTATTTCCTTCATTTCCATCATAGGAAGTAAGTATTTTGATATGCATTAGAAACATGCTTTCTTCTCTTGATCCATTTGCTTACTAATTTTCCTCTTGTAGCATGTAAGTGATCTAATACATATTAAAAATGAGCAGTTTTCTCACAAACCTTGCTCATGCTGCACTTTATTCACACATAGCTTGTAAGTGGATTATTATGTGCCAGCAATATGCACTATTCTCTTGGCCCAATTTCTGACTGCCATTTCCTACAGGAAGTAAGTGTAGTGTGTACAAGGCATAAACATTCTTCTCATGATCCTCATCATGTTCTTTGCTATTTTATAGGAAGTAAGTGATCTAATGTACCCCAGAAATCAGCATAATTTTCTCATGGTCCTTTCTTCTGTTGTTCTTCTGTTTATAGTTTGTGAGTGGGCTGATTGTGCATCAGAGATAAGCATCCTTCTCATGCACTTTATTTCCTTTGTTATTCATAGGGAGTAAGTGATTTAATGCAATTAGAAATGGCCATTCTTCTCATGTTTTCTGCTGCTCTTTCATTTCTAGGAAGTGAGTGGTCTTGTGTACATTAAAAATAAGTATTCTTCTCTTTTCCTGCTCTTTAATTCATAGGTGGTATGTGATCCAGTGACATCAAATATGAACACTTTCTCATGGCTCTCTTTCCTGATGCTCTTTTTTCATAGGGAGTAAGTGGTCTGATATATATCAGAAATGAGCATTCTTACATCTAATCCACTTCAATCCACAGGAGGTAAGTGATTTGATGTGCATCAGAAATAAGCATCTCTCTCATTTTCACTCTCATTGATAGAATGTAAGTGTTTTATTGTACATGGGAAATAGGCTCTTCTCATAACACTTGATTCTGCTGCTTTTACATTTTTAGGGAGTAAGTGGTCTAGCAAGGCTCTGGAATAAGCAGTTTGAATGATCATCTCTTTCCTTCTTACAGCTTGTAAGTGGTGATGTGTATTAAAAATTAGCATTTATCCGATAACACTTCCTTTTCCCACACATACAGGAAGTAAGTAATCTTTATATACTGTATGCACTAAAGATATACTTTTTACTTTTCTCCTGCTTTCTTATGCATAGGTGGTGAGTGGTCTAATGGCATCAGAAATAAGCATTCTCTCATGGCCCTCTCTTTTGCTGCTCTTTCATTTATATGTAGTTTGTAAGTGATCTGAGATATGTTAGAAATAAGTATATCTCATTCTCTGTTTCCTTTTTATTCACTAGCTTGACATTGTAGGTGTATTGATATTGTTCAGATTTACACATAGTTCTCATCACCATTTTTCCATTCATATTTCATTTTAGGCAGCAAGTGATCTTTCCATCCTTCTCATGCTCTGTGCTTCTACTGTGCACTCCTTTTTATAGTTTGTAAGTGGTTTGATATGTATCAGAAATGAACATTCTGCTCATGGTCCTTTCATTTTCTACTCATAGGAAGTAAGTTGTGCAATGAGCACTCTTCTTATTCAAGACTCCTTCTACAATTGATTTTCTGTTCACAGGAAGTATGTGGCTAGATATGCATCAGAGATAAACCTTCTCATGAGCCTTTCCATCACTGCTATTTTATTTATAGAGAGTAAGTGGTTCAATGTGCATCATACATAAATATGCATTCTTTCATCACTATTACCTTCCATTTATAGGATGTAAGTGCTTTGATGTGCATTAGAAACAAGGACATGTCTTACATGGTCCTTTTCCTGCTACCTTCCTTTCATAGTTTGTAAGTGGCCTTATATGCACCCTAAATGAGCATTTTTCCTACAGCCATAATTTTTTTTCCTTTGTCATTCATAGGAAGTAAGTGGCTGGATATAAATCAGAAATGGGCATTTTTTTCATGACCCTTTCTTCTTCTGCCCTTCTGTTCATAGGATGTAAGTGGCCTCATGTGTATCAGAAAGAAACATTATATCTTTTCCTGCTCTCCCATTTATAGGTGGTAGGTGGTTCAATGACCATTGGAAATGTGTATTTTCTCATGGTCCTTTTTCCTGCTTTCATTCATTCATAGCTTGTAAGTAATCTAATGTGCACAAGGAATGTGTATTTTCCTTATGGTCTTTCTTTTGTTCTACTCATAGGAAGTAAGTGTTATGATGAACATACTAGATGAACACATCTTTTATAGATCTTTTCTTGCTAATGTTCACTTCATAGCAAGTAAGTGATCTGATATATATCAGGAATGATCATTTGTCTGATAGCCTTTTCTTTTCATCTTCTATTTGCAGAAAGTATGTTTTTGTGTGTTTTCAATGAGCTTCCTTCTCACAAATTTTTATTCATAGGCAGTAAGTGGTCTTATACATATACAGCATAACAAAAACAAGCACTCATTTTATGCACTTTTTTTCTACTTCTTTTCCATGTATAGTTTGTAAGTGGTCTGATATACATCAGATGTGAAAACTCTTCTTATAACCCTTGATTTTTTTCTCTTTAATTTGTAGATGGTAAATGGCCTGATGTGCACAAGGAATGACATTCTTCTCATGCTCTTTTTTATGCTTCTCCTTCATTTATAGCAAGTAAGTGGTTTGATATCCATTAGAAATCAATATACTTTTTACTCCTGCTTATCCATCTACATTATGTATAGCAAGTAAGTGAAGTGGGCTTTCATCTTACCTTACTGCAACAAACTGATATCTGTGTTATTCCATGTTTAGTTGGTAAGGATGACTTTTCTTTTTCAACATTACTTTCATGTTCCACACAGGATGTAGGTTGCCTGTTTCAAACAGTGATGGATCTTTTTTATACAGAAATCTCTTTTATAATTAGGAAGTAAGTGTTGTTTCAATCAATCATGTTTTAAATACCTTTATTCATTTTCTCATATTAGATAGTCAGTTTCCCTCTTTCATGAAAATTCACAGCTCAAGTTATATGTACAGATTGTTGGAACTGAGGATTCACAGCAGGTTTGTCCTTTCAATGGAATCATCAATGAGTCCTTGTTAACAATATGTCATTTTATAGATTTCATTATCCAGCATGCACAACTCTCCTTTGGTATATTTATTAACATCAAAGTTCATTCAGTTACTGAATATATACTTTCAAGGCCCAACACAAAGCAAGCACATGGAAAGATGTCCTTCTGCAAGGAATAGGCATGCTATTGAAACCTATGCCCAAATATATTTTTTACATTTTTTCTAGGTCTCTTGCTTGTTTTTCAACATTCCTTTTTCCTTGTTCAAAACAAGGTCATGGAGCCATTCAATGTTGCTGTAAAAAAGTACTATGCATCTGGCACATCTGCTCAAGTAGTCAATGAGCTTGAAGGTCTCTATGACCATTATCTTGCTGCAGACAGAGAAGCAAGGAGAAAGCTTATCATGGATGTGACCTTGCATCATCTGATCTGTGAGCAGTCCAATGTATAGTCATTCTGATGCTAACTTTGCCTTGTAGCCTAGAACTTGATGCCTTTGATCCACAAATTTTTTTTTGTTTCATTTCCTTGTATACATAGTTTGTTTTCAAGCCACCCCTTCCTTGCCATATCATGATGTCAATGCAACCATTCATGAGCACACATGCATGCTGAAGTATTTCAGAAAAAAGTCCTATACATATTGATTCACAATGTCTTTGAAATCCAATTAAAGCTGTATAAACTCAAATGGACATGGAGAGAAGAAGATTGCATGGAAAACTCTTGCAACCATGGTCTTACTAGCACAATTGCCTCAGCTTAACAAACCCTTGAAACTCTCTTATTTTCACAGCTTCAATAGTACATTGTATGTATGTATAACTCCACAAACATTGGATAAGGATTGAGGGTGATAGTGGGTCCAAACGTATGAGTCAACCTCTGCACCAAATTCTTCACCAGACACCAGCACCAAGTACAACTAGGATCTGTAATGGGCATGGATAACCCATGTGGATTGTGGGTGTGGGTGTTCTGTGAGTATGGGTGTTGGTATGACATATAGACACCCACACCCACACCCACACCCACACCCATGTGGTGGGTACCATAACTGAAGTTTTAGGAAATGTGTTACAATTCATGATGCCCCCCTATCTTTTCTTTCCACTTTACATCTTAACATCTCTCAGTCTTCTTTTGATTCTTTTGCTATGCAACATGGTAACATTGGTATCCCTTCATGTTCTAGACTTTACTATGTCTATTTATGCTTACTATCTATTTTTACTTAGAGATCTCTGATCAGATTCCTATGCATTCCCACTTGTGCAGCCCACACTATTTATTCTCTTTGTTTTCTCATCATCATACATAGCCTCTGATCACAGCACCTTAGCACAGTCTTGCATAGGACTATATTTAGTTTACACAGCCTTAAGGCTATCCATTGACTCCAGGTGACTCAGTATGACTGGCACCTTCTAGTATAAATACTGGCTGCTCATGTACAGTAGCCTTAAGCAATTCCTACCTTAGGTTTTCACCTTCACATCTCTAGTCCTCCTCTGAGATCATCCCTAAGTTTGGCCTTAGTGCCTCCTTATCATCGTCCTTAGTCCCCTCCACCCAGAACCTCTGTGATCCCTCTGGGAGAACCTTTGACATCATCTGATGTAACTCTAAACCTTCATCCACCAGAATCCTTCACCTTCATTTCTGGAGTCCCTGACTTATGTTAGTATGTAACCCTCAGCCCCTGTCCTTGACCTAGGCAATTATCATTAGGTCTATGCTTGTTCCTACCTGGGCCAAGTGTAACAAAAGGAATTGCTTCTTTTTGATAGAACTACTCTCTAGTAGATCCCACCATTTCACACCAGCACCCCAGAAACCCTAGGCCTTCAGGCAACCTTTGCATCCCAGATTCATGCCTCTACCAGGAATGCATTCAAGAAACCTACCCCTCAGACTCAGACTCTCTGCACCACCCCACCCTAGTACCCACAGACATAGAGGACAAAGATGTCCACCCATGAGAACCCCCTAGACACCCACCTCTCCAATGAACTCTCTGCACAGTTATCCTTAAATAGGGTACCCACACCACCCTCCCCATTAACACTCACACAGCACCTCCGCTTCACTGGAGGAACTGTCCTGTCCACAGTTATCCCCACCCCAGTTCCCTCTCTTCAGATCCTACCCCCATTCCTCCTACCCACAGAACCATCATCCCCCATTCCCTCAGAAACCATGAGCAGCCCTAGCACCCCTACCAAGCCCATCAAGCTTTGCATTGCCCCCCCAGATCATTTTGATGGAAGCTATACCACAGCCAAATCATGGCTATCTGCCATCACCTTCTACTTTATGGTTAATGACCAAATCTACAACAATGACACTAAACACATGGCATATGCCCTCTCATACATGACCAAAGGATCTGCCACCACCTGGGCAGCAACTTATCATATCAAAACCCTCACCAATCCCATTCCAAAGAATACCGACTGGACTCCTGATCCAAAATGGGAAGACTTCAAAACAGAATTCAAGAACACCTTCTACCACCATAACAGTAAAGCTGTATCCATCACCACCCTTAATTCATTATGAATGAAAGGAAACTCTATGGCCAATCTCACCTGATACATTGCTGAATTCAGAAATCATGTTCAGATCTCTGAAATTGTTACAATCAGTGATACCCCCCTATCTTTTCTTTCCTTGTTACATAATAATCTCTCTCAGTCTTCTTTTGATTCTTTCACTATGTGACACAGTAATATTAACATCCATTCATGTTCTAGACTTTACCATGTCTATCTACACTTACTATCTATTTTTACTTAGAGATCCCAACTAGATTTCCTATGTGTTTCCATTCGTGCAGCCTGCGCTATTTATTCCCTATATTTCCCAACATCACTCATAGCCTTTGATCGCAGCACCTTCACACAGACCTGCATAGCTCTATACTTAGTATCCGTAGCCTTATGGCTATCCAATGACTCATAGTGACTCAGTATGACTAGCACTACTTAGTATAAATACTGGCTGTACATGTACAGTAAAAGCTAAGCAATTCCTACCTTAGGTTTTTGCCTTCACATCCTTCATCCTCCTTTGAGTTCATCCCTAAGTTGGCCTTAGTGCCTCCTCATCATCATCCTTAGTCCCTAGCTACCCAGAACCTCTGTGATCCTCCTGGGAGATCTTTGACGTCATCTGACATAACTATAAACCTTTGTCCACTGGAACCCTAGACCTTCATCTCTGGAGTCCCTGACTTATGTCAGTATGTTATCCCCAGCCCCTGTCCTTGACCTAGGCAACTACTGCTAGGTCTACACTTGTTCCTACCCAGGCCAAGTGTAACAGAAATCTCAGATGAAAATGTCCTAATCAGGTATTTCACTGCCAGTATTACAGTAAACCTCATGAAACATATTATGTCCATGGACACCATGCCAACCAAGATTGAGGACTGGTACAACAAAGCTGTCCACTTCCTTAGCCAATTCCAGAAAGCTGATGACATTGCACACTTCAGCCAAAACCCCTCCCACACCCCTTACTGTTCCTTCCAATCACACTTCCATACCTGACCAACATGTGATCATAATGCAATGGATGTCGATGCTATCCAAATCGGGAAATTAACCCTGGAAGAATGTAAATGATGCTTTAAAAAGGGGTTATGTCTCCAATGTCATCAACCAGGACATAATGCAAACAAATGCAACAAGTTCCCCAGTTGCCCTATCCCCAGAAACATCTGCAAAGCTACCACCACTGCATCCATAGAAGAACTCAAAGAATGTGACAATGACAACATGGAAGTCAACCATGTCTCAGGTTTTTGGAGAGGAGGTCCAAGCCAACATGGGCCCCCTCCCCAACTAGATGTGCTCCTGTACTTACATCTCAAAATGATCAAAATGCTATTTATCTTCCTGTTTTGATCCTGAGCACATCTCAAGATGTTGGAACCTGAGCACTGGTCAATTCTGGTGCAACCATCTCTTGTATCAATTGGCATTTTGCCAAAAGATGGAAACTCCCTCTCAAATGACTTCCCACCCCCATCCCCATCAGAAACATCAACTAAACTAGAAACCAGAATGGTGACATCAAATTCACCACCTACATACCAATGCACTTCAATAACATCATTCAAAGGATCCACTTTCATGTAATGCATTGTGGAAGGGAAAACATCATCCTAGGACATCCCTGGTTGAAAGATACCAACCCAATGATTGACTGGACTAAAGGGACCATATCCATCCCTGACAAACAAGATCAAACCAAAGAACTTTATGCCCCCAAAACCTCTCTCTGACCCATGAACCACACACCACTAAACCTAGACCAAAAAGAAAGCCTCCTTAGCAGATACCTAGACCAAGAAGGACCTTCAGACTTCTGCAAACAAGCTATGATGAATCAGACCACCCACTGAGCCATCAGATTTGGATTCCAACATCCATTCAGGGACAGTTATGTCCAAGCCTTCACTATGGCAACCAAACTAGCTATTGAGGCCAAAGATACCAAAACCACCATCACCCTTCCCCCCAAATACAAGGAATTCAAAGAAGTCTTTTCCAAAAATGCCACTCATCACCTTCCCCCCTCTTGATCTTATGATCACAAAATCAACCTAGATGAAAGTTTTGTACCCAAAGTCTCCAAGATCTACCCCCTCATTTCAGAAGAATGCAAAGCCACTGATGACTTTATCAACAAAAATCTTAAATCTGGCAAAATTTGTCCATCAAACTCCCCACAAGCCTCACTTTTCTTCTTCATCAAAAAGAAAGATGGAGGACTTCACCCCAGCCAGGATTATAGATATCTCCATGAACATACTATCAAGGATGCCTACCCCCTTCCCCTAATCTCTGACCTCATCGATAAGCTCAAAGACACCAAAGTTTTTACCAAATTTGATGTCCGATGGGGGTACAACAATGTTTGAATCAAAGATGGGCACCAATGGAAGGCAGCCTTCATCACCCACCAAGGACTCTTCAAACCAACAGTAATGTTCTTCAGGCAATCTAATCCCCCCCCACATTCCAATGCTTTATGAATGATTCCTTTCAGGATATGATCACTGAGGGATGGTTGATTATTTATATGGATGATCTTCTAATCTTTTCCCCAGATCAACAGACCCACACCAAATATACCAAGTGTGTCCTCCAATGAATGAAGGAACTTGACCTCCATCTTAAACTGGAGAAATGCAAGTTCGCTACTTCAGAAGTAGAATATTTGGGAATGATAGTCAAATCAGGAACCTGTTACACTTGGCCCAGGTAGGAACAAGCATAGACCTAGTGGTAGTTGCCTAGGTCAAGGACAGGGGCTGGGGATAATGTACTGACATAAGTCAGGGACTCTGGAGATGAAGGTCTAGGATTCTGGTGGATGAAGGTTTATAGTTATGTCAGATGACATCAAAGATCTCCCAGAAGGATCACAGAGGTTCTGGGTAGCTAGGGACTAAGGATGATGAGGAGGAGGCACTAAGGCCAACTTAGGGATGAATTCAGAGGAGGACGAAGGATGTGAAGGTGAAAACCTAAGATAGGAATTGCTTAGCTTTTACTGTACATGTACAGCCAGTATTTATACTAAGTAGTGCTAGTCATACTGAGTCACTATGAGTCATTGGATAGCCATAAGGCTGCAGATACTAAGTATAGAGCTATGCAGGTCTGTGTGAAGGTGCTGCGATCAAAGGCCATGAGTGATGTTGGAAAATATAGGGAATAAATAGTGCAGGCTGCACGAATGGAGACGCATAGGAAATCTAGTTGGGATCTCTAAGTAAAAATAGATAGTAAGCATAGATAGACATGGTAAAATCTAGAACATGAATGGATGTTAATGTTACCGTGTCGCATAGCGAAAGAATCAAAAGAAGACTGAGAGAGATTATTATGTAACAAGGAAAGAAAAGATAGGGGGGTATCACCAATTGTAACAGAACCCTCACAATGGACCCTGTCAAACTAGATGGTATCCAGAAATGGCCTGTTCCAGCCAAAGTAAAGGATGTCTGCTCCTTTCTGGGGTTTGCAAACTTCTATCAATGATTTATTCCTAATTATTCCAATCTGGCACAACCCCTCCTAGATCTAACCCAGAAAAACTGAGCTTGGGATTGGTCCCCCAAATGTAATGCTGCCTTCAATAAGCTCAAAACTAAGTTCTTTGAGCAACCCATCCTTTGTTTCCCTGACCTCAGTAAACCATTTTCCATTGCCACCAATGCCTCCAAATATGCCTCTGGGGGTATTCTCCTCCAAACCGATGAAAATGGGGATTGGAAACCATGCTCCTACCTATCCCAATCCTTTTCTCCAGCTGAACACAACTATGATATCTACAATCAAGAACTCCTAGCCATTATTTGAGCCCTCAAAATGTGGAAACACTACCTCCAAGGACATCCTACTCCCATCCAAGTCTTTACTGACCACAAAAACCTAACATACTTCAAACAACCCCAGAACCTAAATTGAAGACAAGCACAGTGGCTTCTTGATCTTGCCAACTTTGACCTTCAGTTAATCCATGTGGCCGGAAAAGACTTAGCAGGTCCTGATGCTCTCTCTCACTGCCCTGATCTGGTCCCTGATGACAAACAGGACAATCATGATGTAACACTTCTCCCTTCTTCCCTGTTTGTCAACATGATCAACATGGCCTTGACTGATAAACTCCACTCCTCCTCCACTACTGACCCTCTTGTCCTAGACTCTCTCCAAGCACTGGACAGAGAAGTCCTCACACAACTCTGCTCTCACCTCTCTGACTGGAAATATGACACCACCATCCTCACCTACCAAAACTGAGTCTATGTTCCTAATGACCTCAAACTTCGCCAATCCATCATTGCCAGGCACCATTCCCATGCCTCTGCTGACCACCCTGGCTACCTCAAAACTCATCAACTTGTGGCATCCAAGTTCTGGTGGCCCAGAATGGCCACCTTCATCAGGAAATATGTGGAAGGTTGCATTCATTGTCAGCGCACCAAGGCCAACACCCACCCTTCTGCACCTCCACCACTCCCCATCCCCTCCAAATCCTCACACCCCTTTCAACAAATCTCCTGTGATTTGATCACCAACCTTCCCCTTTCTGATGACTTCAACTTGTTATTGGTTGTGGTTGACCATGGGCTTACAAAGGGGGTAATTTTATGCCCAACAAAGAAAACTGCTACAGCCAAGGGAATTGCCACCCTCTTTCTCAACAAAGTCTGGAAACAGTTTGGTCTCTATGACAAAATTATCTTGGATCACAGACCACAATTTGCCTCAGCCTTCACCAAAGAACTTGGAAAACTCCTTGGTTACAATCTTTCCCTCAGCACTGCCTATCATCCTCAGACTGATGGGGAAACAGAATGAGTCAACCAGGAAGTTGAAATGTACCTTTGAATCTTTTGTGATAACAACCCAACATCTTGGGCAGAGCATATCACCATGGCAGAATTTGTATACAACCACCACCCCCACTCTGTTACAATTCTCTTCTGCATACAATAGACCAACCCAACCCAGTATCTTTTCCTTCTTTAGAGTGCTCTAGAACATGCAACATGTTCGTTGCACACCTTTCATTTCTGTTCTCTATTTTTGCTATCTTTGCTTCTGTTTCTCATGGAAGATTCTATTTTTGTTTGATTAGTAACAAACCTTTCATGACCTTCTATTAGTTTCCATTCTTTGCAGTACTTAAAGTCATCATTATACTTAATGTATCTTCAGCTTAGTCCTGCTCAATCTTACCTTGACTCTCTGATATCCTCTGAACTCCTTTGTTGACTTTATTGTTGGACGACTTCCTCTGAATCTCATTGACCTCCATTGACCAAACCCTTGACCCTCCAGCAAACCTCTTTGCCTGTTTACCTCAGACCATTTAACTTTGCTGTTAGTTCTTTGAGCCTATGCTTGTTCCTACCTGGACCAAGCATAACAAAAGGACTAAGCTACTCTTTCAGGCTACCATTGTTGTAGATCCCACCATTTCCTCCCCTCAAACACCCAGAGCCCTAGAATGGGCACTATGACACTCTTATTGAGTCCTGTTACACTTGGTCTGGGTAGGAACAAGTGTAGGCTCGAAGAACTAACTGTGGGGTCAAGGGTTCAAAGTATTTGGACAAGAGAGCTTGCCAGAAGGCCAAAGGTTTGGTCAACAATCGTCATTGATGAGTTTCAAGGAAGTCATCCAACAATGAGGTTGACAAAGGAGTTTGAGAGAGTCGTCTGACGATAGAGTCAACGAAGGAGTTCAAGGGGGTTCAAGGAGGTCAAGGTAAGATTGAGCAGGACTAAGCTGAAGATACATCAAGTAGAACAATGGCTTAAGTACTGCAAGGAATGGAATTTAATAGAAGGTCATGGAAGGTTAGTTACTAAGCAATTGAGGATAGAACCTTCCACAAGAAATAGAAGCACAGATAACAAGAATAGAAAATGGAAATGAAAAGTGTGCAACGAACACATTGCATGTTCTAGAGCACTCTAAAGAAGGTAAAAAGGTACTGGGTCAGGCCAGTCTATTGTATCAATGAAAAAGAAGTGAATCATAACATTACCCCTGGAGTACATTCGAAGTCATGATGAAGAATAAATCCAAAAGAAAGAATCAGAAATCCATACATCTATCTCCACCAGGGGAACTGGTCATGTTGGCATATGCTAAGTCGTCATACCCTGGGTCATTGTTGTTCAGGTCTAAGTCAGTGAGTTTAGGAGAGGGAGAGGGGTGACAATGATGGTGACAAGGATGGGGGGTTGACAATGATGATAGGATGGAGGAGGAACCTGCCTGGGAGCTGAATTGGAGCCAGAGGATGGGGGATCAGAGAGTTGTTCGACAAGAGGTTGGGGCAGAGATGGGGGTGTGAAGCCAGAACATCTAGAGCATGTGGAGGAAGCTGAAGAGGAGGAAGAGGAATTTTACAGGGTTGAGGGTATGTGGATGAGGACAATGAGGGTAGCAATGTTGGGTGTGACCAGGGTGATGACAAGCACAGTGAGGGTAGACATAGTATGGACAATTGATGTGGATGTGTGAGAGTTGGTGGCAATGGAAACATGCCTGGCTGTAGAGGTAATGGTCAGGGGAAAGAGATACATTGCACTGTCCCTCCCAACTAACTTCTGCTCATTCTATAGTGGCTAGTTCCTTGAGGGTGAGGAGTTCTTCAGAAGCTTCTGGAGATGGGTTCTGGTGGAGGCAGCATTGTTCATTGAGTTCCCGAGTGTAACGTAGAATGTCCTTGGCTAGCTTGTCCATTTCCAATTGATGCATGATGGAAAGGATGAGGTTGGTCAGCTCAGTGCAGGTTTCATGGAGGGTGGTGATGTGTTTCATGGGATAGTCAGACATCTGGTTGGCAAGGGGGTAGAGGCTATGGATTTCTTGGAAAAGGAGAAGGAGGATATCAAGGGGGGAGAAGGGTTCTAAGTGGGTGTGAAGGGGGGTAATGAGATGGGGGGTTTCAAGAAGGAGCATGAGGGAGGATTGTTTGGTGATGGGGAAGGGATTGGGATGGATGGATTGGGCATAGAGTGGTAGTTCGACAGAGACCACTAGGTTCAGGTTGAGAGCAGGGAGACACAGAGGGGGAGATGCAGGTCAGAGAATGCCCAGGTTGTAATTAGTGGAGTCAAGGCCTTGAATACGATAGATCAGGGGGGTGGTCCAGCCAGTGGTAGCTGCTGTGGGGGAGGGAGATCTAGTGGGAGTGGACATGTTTGGGTTTCATGGATGGTGTGAGGGATGAGGGGGAAAAGACATGAGGGTGAAGGGTTTTATAATTGGATAGGATTTCCTTGGCATGGTTGAACTCTGATTCAGGTAGCCAGGAGTCTTCTTTGGCTGAGTATCCTTTCCATTGGACTAGGAATTTTCAGTTATTCAGGGTTCCATGGTGTTGGATGATCTTTTCCATTTTGTACTCCTCTTCTCCATTGATAAGGTCAGGTGGAGGAGAAGGGAAGTTTGGCCTGTATATGTCGTTTTCATGATAGGGTGATAACAGGGAGGCATGGAAGACCGGGTGTATTTTCCATGTGTGTGGGAGATGGTGTTTATAGGTAAGGGGGGAAAGGACCTGAGTAATGGTAAATGGGCCTTCTCACTTGGGAGCAAACTTCAGATGGGAGATAAGACATTTCAGATTTCAGGCTTCTAGCCAAACCTTGTTGCCTTTATGGAAGGGAGTAAATTTTCCATGGAAACAAGATTTCATAACTTGTCTGGCAAGTTCATGGGCCACCAGGGCTTCATCTCTGGCTGCAGAGAGTTTGAGTCATTCTTTGACTGTGGGGAGGTTGGTTTTGGCGATGATAGTGGGGAGGGGGCAAGATTCAAATCCCATCATAAGGAAGAATGGGGATTTGTTGGTGATGGAATGAGGATGGTGATTGTGTGCGAATTCGGTGTGGAAGATGAGGTTGGACCATGTGGAAGGGGAATTGCCACAGAAGATCCGAAGATAGGTTTCTATTTCTTGGTTTACCCATTCAGTTTCTCCATTGGATTGAGGGTGGTATGCAGTGGAGAGGGAGAGGTTGTATCCGAGGAGTCGTCTGAGTTCTTTTGCAAAGGAGGAGGCAAACTGGGGTCCACAATCTGAGATGATTTTGTCATAGAGGCTGAACCAGGTGTAAACTTTGTGGAAAAAGAGAGAGGCAATTCTTTTGGCAGAGATGGATTTCTTGGTAGGGCAGAGAATCACCCCCTTAATAAGCCCATGGTCAACCATGACCAAAAGACTGTCAAAGCTGGAGGAGACAGGGAGATCTGTGATGAGGTCACAAGAGATCTGCCAGAAAGGAATGGGAGAGGAAGAGATGATGGGGGAGAGGGGGGGGGTAGTGGGATGGGTGTTTGCTTTCAAGGATTGACAGGGGGCACATCCTTTGACATATTTGTGAACAAATTGAGCAAGGCCTGGCCACCAAAACTCAGCAGCAACAAGTTGATGAGTTTTGAGATATCCAGGGTGTCCAGCAGAGGTGTGATCGTGGTGTTGCTCAACAATGGAGTGCCAAAGGCCAGGGGGAACATAGACATGTCCTTGGAAGGTGAGGATACCAGCATCATATTGCCAGTTGGAGAGTCAAAAGCAGAACTGAGCAGGGATGTTGCTGGTGGTAGCATGTAGGGCATCTAGGACAAGGGGGTCCAAGGTGGAGGAGGCAGCCAATTTGGTTTGGAGGGAGGTGTTGATGAGGTTGACGAAAAGGGTGTCAGGAAGGAGGGTGACATTGTTGTTGTCCTTGTCAGTCAGTGGGAGAAGATCTGGGTGGCGAGAGAGGGTGTCTGGTGTGGCGAGAGAGGTGTTACGCTTGGTCCGGGTAGGAACGAGCGTAGGCTCAAAGAACTAACAAGGGGTCAAGGGTTCAAGGTATCAGACAAGAGACGCTTGCCAATAAGTCAAGTGAGTCGTCCAACGATGAGTCAACAAAGGGTTCAAAGAGTCGTCCGACGATGAGTCAACGAAGGGGTCAAAGGAATCGTCCGACGATAAGTCGACGAGGGGTTCAAGGAGTCGTCCGACGATGAGTCGACGAAAGGATCAAGGAGGTCGTCCGACGATGAGTCGATGAGAGGTTCAAGAGATCGTCCGACGAAGAGTCGACGAGAGAGTCAGAGTGATCAAGGTAAGATTGAGCAGGACTAAGCTGGAGTTACATCGAGTAAGACGACGGCT
>JBBPLE010000273.1:28237-43800 GCA_038089675.1 Boletales sp. KT-2023b | reverse complement strand
TATTTACTTTTGGACTCAGCAGAGCTGAGTTCTAATCAATTCTTTACTCAATACCACCATCACCTGTTGTAAGCTCCTCAAGCCCAACCAACCCAGGTATGTGAGAGACCTTCCCATGTATGTAACACACATACTCACAACAAAACCTATCTTTGGATCTTCTGCAGCAATTCCCCTTCCACATGGTCTGACCTTATCTCCCACACTGAATTCGCACACAATCACCATCCTCATTCTGTCACCAATAAATCCCCATTCTTCCTTATGATGGGATTCGAACCTCGCCCCCTCCCCACTATCATTGCTGAAACCAACCTTCCTGCAGTTGAAGAACAACTCAAACTCCTCTCTGCAGCAAGAGATGAAGCCCTAGTGGCCCATGAACTTGCCAAACAAGTTATGAAATCCTGTTTCCATGGAAAATTCTCTCCCTTCCATAAAGGTGACAAAGTTTGGCTAGAAGCCTGAAATCTGAAATGTCTTATCTCCCATCCGAAGTTTGCTCCCAAGCAAGAAGGACCATTTACCATTACTCAGGTCCTTTCCCCCCTTACTTACAAACTCTGTCTCCCACATACATGGAAAATACACCTGGTTTTTCACACATCCCTGCTATCGCCCTATTGTGAAAACAATGTACACAGGCCAAACTTCCCTTCCCCTCCACCTGACCTTATCAACGGAGAAGAGGAATATGAAATGGAAAAGATCATCTGACACCATGGAACCCCAAACAACTGAAAATTCCTAGTCTGATGGAAGGGATATTTGGCCAAAGAAGACTCCTGGCTACCTGAATTGGAGTTCAACCATGCCAAGGAAATCTTATCCAACTATAAAAACCTCCACCCTCATGTCTTTCCTTCCTCATCCTTCACACCATCCATGAAACCCAAAAATGTCTGCTCCCGCTAGATCTCCCTCTTCCATTACTGCTACCACCAGCTGGACCACCCCCCTACTCTATTGTATCCAAGGCCTCAATTCCACTAATTACAACCCAGGCATTCCCCAACCTATGTCTCCCCCTCTATGTCTCCCCACTCTTGACCCAAATCCAGTCATCTTTGTTGAACTACCACTCTATGCCCAACACATCTGTCCCGACCCCTTCCTCATCACCAAACAATCTTCACTCATGCTCCTCCTTGAAACCCCCCATCTCCTTACCCCCCTTTGCACCCATTTAGAACCTTTCTCCCCCCTTAATACCCTCCTTCTCCTCTTCCAAGAAATCCACAGCCTCTACCCCCTCGCCAACCAGATATCTGACTACCCTATAGAACATGTTGCCACCCTCCATGAAACCTGCACCAAGCTTACCAACCTTGTCCTTTCTGTCATGCATCAACTGGAAATGGACAAACTAGCCAAGGATGTTCTACATTATACCCAAGAACTTGATGAATGACACCACCTCCACCAGAATCCATCCCCAGAAGCCTCTGAAGAACCTCTCACCCTTGAGAAACTAGCTGTTATGGAACAAGCAGAAGTTAGTTGGAAAGGACAACGTAATGTACCTCTCTCCCCCAACCATTACCTCTACAGTTGAGCATGCTTCCACTGCCACCAACTCTCCCACATCTGCATCAACTGTCTGTATTATGTCTGCCCCCACTGTGCTCACCACCATCCTGGTCACACCCAACATTGCTGTCCTCACTGTCCTTGTCCTCATACCCTTAACTCTATAACCTCTTCCTCCTCTTCAGCTTCTTCCACACGTCCTAGGTGTTCTGATCTGGCACCACCCCAACCACTTGTCGAACAACTCTCCGACTCCCCATCCTCCAGCTCTGGTTCTGCTCCCAGACAGATTCCTCCCCCATCCTATTGTCATCACTGAACCCCTCACCCTCGCCAACATTATCGTTGCCCCTCCCCCAATCTTGAACCCGCTGACTTGGACCTGAACAATAGCAACCTGGGATATGACAATTCAGCATATGCCAACATGACTGGTTCTCCTGGAGGAGGCAGATGTATGGATTTCTAAAATTCTTTCTTTCTTTTGAGTTTATTCTTCATCATAACTTCAAATGTACTCCAGGGGTAATGTTATGATTCACTTCTTTTCTCTTCTTGTTTATTGATATGATAGACCAGCCCAACCCAGTACCTTTTACTTTCTTTAGAGTGCTCTAGAACATGCAACGTGTTCATCACACACCTTTCATTTCTGCTTTCTATTCTTGTTATCTATGCTTCTATTTCTCATGGAAGGTTCTATCTTCATTCACTTAGTAACAAACCTTCCATGACCTTCTATTAGTTTCCATTCTTCGCAGTACTTAAGCCATCGTTCTACTTGATGTATCCTTAGCTTAGTCCTGCTCAATCATACCTTGATCTCCTCAAATCCTTGAACTCCTTTGTCAACCTCATCGTCAGATGGCTCCCTTGATCTCCTTCATTGACCCCATCATCAGACGACTCTCTCGATCTCCTTCATCAACCTCTCCCTTGACCTTTCGGCAAGCTCTCTTGTCCAAATACCCAGGACCTTTGACCTACAATTAGTTCTTTGAGCCTACACTTGTTCCTACCCAGACCAAGCATAACAGCCACACTCATGAATGTGACATTTGCAAGTGAGCACAATAGCACCAGTGGCTTTGTCATCGTCCTTGTCCCAGTCCTCCTGCTTTTCCTCAGTGCGACGAACTTTGTCAGTTAGCGGCATGTAGGCAGCCTGGGTGACATGCCCATTGCTGTCTTTTACCTCAGAGAGGGCAACAGGAATGGTGGGGCAAAGTTTCATTATGTGGAAGTAGACTCTGATAGAACAAAGGTAATCATCCATCTGGGACTACCAGGCATGGTAGTTTGTGCCATTGGGTTTGACAATGGTGGAGAGGGAGGTGGACAACATGGTGATATCTGGATTGAGAGTAGACATTAGCATGGATACTTTAAACAAAAAAGTAAAAGGGATGGGTTTAAACTTTGTCGCTGAACATCCAGAGCTCATAAACTCAGGGGACATAGTCTCCCCTTGTTTTGAGGTGGAGAGTGGCTGCTCTGTGCAGCTTTCGCTTTGCAAAGTGTTTGGTGGAACTGAATCTGCACAAACAGCTCAAATTTGTTCACCATTCGGGGGTGGAACTTAATCTACACCTTGAGGGCACCCGAATGGTGTGTGGAACTGAATCCACACCAACCAACAGTCAGGTAAGGATGAGAGAGTGGGGATCCTGCATGGAATGCTGGATGGCCACTCAGGGCTCATAACCTGTTGTGAGTACATGTGTTACATACATGGGAAGGTCTCTTACATACCTGGGTTGGTTGGGTTGAGGAACTTACAACAGGTGATGGTGGTATTGAGTGAAGAATTGATTAGAACTCAGCTCTGCTGAGTCTGAATGTAAATACATGTGATGTGTGAACTAATTACTATGTATGTAACACAGAGTCTGTTCAACAGTCTCCTCTATGGTCTATTCACCTGATGGCAGACATATTGTCTCTGGCTCTTGGGACAAAACCATCAGAGTTTGGGATGCAACCACTGGTCAGCTTGTAGCAGGTCCATTTCAAGGGCATGCAGAAGGGGTTCTTTCTGTTACCTATTCATCTGATGGAAACTACATAGTTAGTGGCTATGATGATGGATCCATTAAAATATGGAAGGTAGCAGATCTTTTTCTCTTTGATGATTTCACTATAGAAGATGGCTGGGTTCAATCATCCAATGGGATGATCCTTGGCTGGATTCCTTCTTGGTTTGAAGATGCCTTTTGCCTCCCCATGCACTCTTGTGTGATTGCTTTTGATAGAAGTTACCAAGTTGATTTTGATGCCTCTTGTCTAGGAGAGTCTTGGGTTTCTTGTTGGAAATCTTAGTTTTCTTCAATGATTACAGTTTGCTACATTTTCTTTTTTTTGCATATATGCACATGCAATTTTAGAAGATGGCTTTTTGAGAATGAGTGATTGAGAAATCACATTTATTATCTTCCTTGGCAAGATTTATTCAGGCTGACTTCCTCCATATTTTGCCAAGTACTGTATACATACCTCTTTGGATTATATGCACTGCTAGATTTACCTAGATTATCATGGTCTGCAAAAAACCATGAGGCAATGCTATGACAATTCACCATCATCCACTTGAAGCAATGCTTCAATGTTGAGTGGTGTTCAAGCCTATGCAAGTCACCCATGAGCCCCTCCTGAAGTTTAAACACTTGATGGAATGTCATTAATTGGCATCATTTTTGGCCCATGTTCATCACTGAAAAAAATGATACCAACAATGGTTTGTAGCCCCGGCCAAAGGATATCAGCCCACCCGGTGCTGACATGTTCTCGTTGTTCCTGTGGTGGAAGTCTCTGTTCAATTTTCTATCCTTTGAGCAATTTCGCTCACCAGTAACTTCGCCATCAGGTCATTTCTGAGATGAAGAACAGCACCCCGTGATCGAATTATACCCATCTCGATGCCAGGTGGGTTTTATTTTTTGCGTTTTGCTGAATATGATACTGAAGATGACGCGGCTGTGTTTCCCGATGACATTGATGTGGAAGGTATTTTATGCACCGGAAAATGGAATACGCGACGGACGGCTGGTGGCGCGGGGATTGTCTCCGAGAAACTACAGGGCTTTTGGAAGAGAGGGGCGAGTGCGTGTTGTTGTAAACACTGCGAAGAACAATCAGATTCACCAAGATAGGCTGATACGAAGGGCGGTGTCCCGACGAATGCAAAGAGAAGCAGGCTTGCTTACTGTCAAGTAACAGTTGGATTGTCCAAGTTCCGTGAGACCGTCGATGAAAGGCATGACATACGGTCATTCAAAGGGTTCGTGATAACTCCATTACCTTGGCCATGCACATGAGATAGAGCCTTGTGAAAGGAAACGTCATTCCTGTATCGCCATTGAGAGCGTATGTTGGTCAAAGTTGGATTGGACGACGCAGCGGTCGTCAGGTTCTCCCAAATCGTGTGCTAGTCATCTCGGGCGAAAGATGTTCGCGCCTACCACTCGGACACCCCCGAGATCGAGAGTTCGAACACTACCCAAGCGGTGAGAACAGAACGATGACTTATAGAACTGACGTTTCCCTCTCGTCGCCGTCTCAGCCGCGATGACCATCATCGAGCATGTACTGACCGGCGTTACGCTCCGAGTCAAAAGACGGACCTTTCGTCGCCCGTCTCAGATCTCAGTTCCCCTGCGGAAGTCGCTGTGTCGCACACGCAGCTTCGCACGCCAACGACGCGAGCTTGACCTTTGTGACTGCCGCGTCCGACGTCAGCATGTCGCGGAGATGGACAGCCACGACGCTGTAGCCTGTCGCCCGCACGTCACCATGGCGTTCGACTCTTTCGAAGGAGGACGACTACTTTTTGCCCTCCCGTCATTCCGCCGTGCGACATGGACGTGTTCAAAGCGATCCGGATGGATAGGGTGTATCGGAGGAACGACGCTCTCGTTCAGGAGGTATCTGTGCGTATTGGCGCGTCATCGGAACTTTGGGCGGTTTCAAGTTTCAACAGACAGTCCTGGCATGTCGTGGCGCTCGGATCCAAGTCGACACGGGAAGTTTGTCGTCGGGGGGCGGGTCACATCGTTGAGCGTTGAACTTTCCCCGTCGACAGGATCTGTGAGGCGTGACACGGGCATGCCCCGTCTGCCACTGACGACGCCCAGAAATTGGCCTGGGGATTTCAGATGGATGCACATCGCGGTCTTCGTCAGAGACGTGTGTGCCTGGTGACTTGAGGGCATCAGCAAAATGGCTATGGCCGTAGCCGGACTTTGCACACTTTTGTCACCAAGAGAGTCGCCCTTAGAACGACTCATCGTATCGAGCTGAAGATGTACAGCACACGTGATCGGAAGCCAATGAGCAACCGCACTGCACGTTCATAAGTGTGTTACGCGGCGGGCGGACAAGGCCGGATAGGGCCCATGGTGGCCATTTTGCTGATGGACTGATGGAATCCGCGGCAGCACCGCCGGGCACCGACGAGGACCCGCCAAAATGATGCACAGCGAACGGGGGTCGAAGGTACACCCCCCTCAGAGGACTCATCGACCGTTTCTTTCAAGTTCGGCCCGTCTTGGACCCTCCCAACGAGCACCATTGCATGGCCTGTCGTCGTCCACGGCCCCCCCCTTGTTGCGAACGCAAGGTCCAAGTTTCTGCCACCAAGAGAGGTTGCGTTACGAATCCACTACCTCGAACGGTCACGACCTCGCCGACGGGTGCCACCTGCTTCGCCAAAAGCCCCCGTGTATTCCGAACACACACCGTGAAACATGACCGGTTCGAACTCAGCACGGGCACTTTACTGTGTAACCGCCGAGTTGGAGGCGGGCCGGCGCTGCCAGAACAGAACGTCACATCGCCGATAGCCGAGCCACGACTCGGATAAACGAACCACCAAACAACTTGAATGATTATTGTTATGGAAAGACAAGACACATTGATGAGGACCCGACGACGCCAGGACAGCTAGATTTTGCATGGTGGCCGGTGAGTCGACGGTGGCCAATCATCGAATTCTTCACTGACGAACCGTCGACTCGGACAAACCAGTGGCGAGTGCTTCAGTGGGTACTAGCCGATGGTCTTGGTGTTGCCTGAGGTGTTGCCGAGTGTTGCCGGGTGTCGCGGACTGCTCATGACAGTATCCGTCTCACTGAAGAGTCTGCACTACCCAATGCGACCGCGTCACTGTCCGTCCCACCCTCTTGGTGCTTCTGGTCACCTTTCAAACAACGGGCGACTCCTGGAAGTGGGTTCCTCGTATGCCCGCTCCTCGCCTTTTTGTGTCCTGTCGGCGGTTACAGCACACATCCGACGGCGGAAACGGAGCGATACCTACAGCAATCCCTGGCAGTGTTAAAGAGCCGGTGAACCATCCAGCATGATTTCTCTTGCGAGCATCGTCCTTCCGCTCAGTGCGAATGACTGCGTCCCGGAGCCTATCTTGACTCATGAGCGGGAGGCGCGCAAATAGTTATGATAGCCCAGGCGCGCCGTCACCTCCCTGAGCACGTACTCATCGTTAGAACGGGTGTTGGACAACCATATATACTTTTATTTATTTATTTTAAATCCTCGTTTATTGGCCTGTAGAGCGGTCGCCTTTTGTTGGACATTAGGAGGAAACAGAAGCTCACGCCACTGGACACCAATTGGAAACGTAAAGTGTGACACGTCACTCTGTGACTCTTGCCCACCACTCTTTGTCCTCACGATCGCTGAGGCTTTTCCCGCCCGCCCGCATTGTTCCTCCCTATAGCTACTATACATAGGCTGTACACTTACCCGCATTATACTACCGCCGCGCTTCCTCAGCGATTCCAAAGAGAGTTGTCGACCGCTCTGTACTCCCTCTGCAATTCTCAGGCATATCTAGTGGTTTATCAAGACATCCTCCCGTGCCCCGACCCGGACTTCTCGACGCAGACGTAGGGCCGTTCTGCATTTGTTTGGGACCGCTCTGAAACGTTCGACGTGAGCGAACGCCGAGACCTGGTCCCCGGTCCTCAGGAACCAGGATCCGAGCAAGTACTATCTCACATCACGCATTCTCGATTGTGTTCGGTGGGCTCACTCTGTCGCTTATTTACTCTGCGCGCAGTCGTCGTCAAGTAGATCACCTGAACCGGACCATTGTAGGGTCCCGGTGGTGGATTGAGATCGATCGTGACAAGTTCATGAAGATGAGATATATCGGGGGGGTCGCTCAACAGCCCGACGGAAATGCACCACGAGAGGTGACTGCTTGAGTTTTTAGTGGCTCTTTACTCAGGAAGATTGGCGTTGAATATAATGTTGAACAGCCAAACATTCAAACAAGCAGGCAGCGGGGTAGTGGTACTGGGTAGAGCGGTCGTGATCAAGTATCCGCGAGTCGTACGCGTGCCGCTGTGTATATATGATAGTTGGTGGTAAACCTCAATTCCCACATTTCGCCAGATAAGTTGGGGCAAAATCACCTTTGGCTTAACTCAACGGATGATGGAGACGCCATGATAGATTTTGCCGACCTCGGTCTGTGTGACCCTTTTGACAGATCCCAATTTGTCATGGCATCACTTTCCCTCTTTTCCTCTATGACGAACGTCACGCACACTAGCAAGCAGCACCACACCACCATTCAGGCATAGTTTTATAGTGATGACAGGTAGCAGACGAATGCCCTTCAGGTGTCTCTTGAAGACGGGAAATGGAAGTAGTCGGTGTCAATATTGGTGGCAGTTCACGACGGCCATCATCATGTTCGGGTCGTCTCGTTCTGAGCGAGACTCCGATAAACCAAGCTACTTGTTATGCGGTTTCCAAGACCGCAAATTGACTGTAACATACAATGATCCCTCTCGCAAATACCGACGGTTGAACACGGAGAGCTACTAGTACAACATAGCTTTGTCGCGAGCAAGCTCTCACCCAAACATGGACTCGGGGGGCTTGCCCTCAATTGTCAATGAGTTAGATCTGGTCAGGGGCATCCTAATTCCGCACAGCCAACAAAAGTTGATCAACGAAGTTTGTCGAGGCTTGTGCAGAACACGTTACACATGCTGGATGCGGTGAACGTGAACTTCACCCTGCAGTATGTTGGAATCAATATACCTGTTCCGCGTCACCAAAGCGAGGCACTCACGATGGATCAGGAATGTCCGGAATGGTGACTTCGACAATTTGAGGGACCGCCACGCCGCTCACGAGCAAAATAGCGGCCGAGCCGATTACAGATGTCAGATACAAGCAAACAACATCGAGGTCGCCTGTATCGATGGTGATGGTAACAGAGACCTTCGCATTAGCAGTAGTGCTGCCGGAATAAGTGACTTTCATTGCAGACGCAAAAGAGGTGGTAGAATGCGGATGCACCAGGTAGTAACACGAGTGTAGGTCGAGGTACGGACAAATGGCGAGCAGAAATGACGAACGTACGGAGAAAGCGCGAGACAGGTGGTTTCGGTGAGAACTCTGAAAATAACAAAGGGCTGACTGCCGGCTGATATACTATCAGCGACAAGTACTATTCGCCTCGTAGCATCCGTGCTTCGTGACTGATCAGAGCAGCACTACTACTGGCCTATGTTAAAAAGAGTACACACCAACTTATCTAAACTTTGTATCAGGTTATATCTGGCTGATACGGTTCAATATTGCCCAATCCACTGGTGTTCTGACGAGTTAAAAAAAAGTCCCGGCTGACGATGGGATATATCTCCAGTATTCCAAGACTGTGAAATAACTCCTGCCAATTATAATCCAAATGGTTGACGGTGCTGCGTTGATGAAGGGATAAGAGAAAGGCGATGATGCCACCCTTTGTATATTTAAACCTGGCTAGTCGATTTCATTCTGAGAATCATGTCTCGAGGTTAGAATCAGTAATGCGCGGAATCAGCTCCAAGTTTTAGCATAGGGTCATTGATGCATCCGCCACTCACCTTTGAGTCAGTGACCTACGTTCTTTTCTTTAGGGTTCACATCAACCTGCTGCTTTAGTACTTAGTAGTATATGTAAAGAACGCACGTGCTTTTGCATATGATGATGATGCAGATAATGCAGATGGCATGTACCATGTCGAGTTTTGCCTCGGGTCGTCAGGATACCGAGAAACCAGCTTACCATGGCCCACTGAAGTTCAAACTGATCTGGTTATCGGCTTGATCGTCAGAGCTGGTATAGGTTGGTCTGCAGACATATGGCAAAACATTGCAGTTGAACTGAGCCTGGAATATTGCCAAGAGCTCAACGGATAGCGTACGGAGAGGTACGTGTGGATGACCTCTGTCCCGAATGTTAATCGTGCATTTGGACCACGAGTACTTGAAACTCTGATCCCAGTTGTTCGAAAATCATGATTGGGCCTGGAACGATCGAAATTTGACTGCAAGTACTCGAGAGCACCGTCCAAGGGCGTCTTCCAGTGTAATTGTCGAAATTCTCACGCCACAATAGCCACCTTAATGCTGTTAATTGGCCTCAAGTTGTTGCGTCTTTATTGTTTTTATTAGATCAGTCGATCCACCACGCAGGTGCGGACGACATGCAAGCTTGCCAAATGATTCCGAAGAAACCTCCGGCCATTTGTCGCTCAGTGATCCTAGGTTAGGAGAACCGTTGGTCGTGCATTCAATGCGACGTCATTCTCGACGTTTCCGGATGGTGAGTATCATGTGTCAAATTGTAGTGAATAGTTTGGACTCAATGTTGCCAGGGTCTACCAAAGCCATACGGCAGTCCAGCTTTGGAAAATTGTACGGCGGCGACGTCAAGTTTCTCACAAAGTAGACGGACGACTTACCATATGCGTTCGCTCGGTTCCAGGGCCTCAGGCATATAGGCGACAGTGTATATAAGGCTGGCTAGGACCCCCCGCCATTTCCCAGAGAAGATAGACCAGTCATCCGGTTGACATGTGTCGTGTTGAAATTTTGAAATACTCGCCAAGTCCAGGTAAGCGTGTTTGTTGCAGTTTCTCGCCCCTTTGTCATCACATTGACCACCTTGTCTTCCCAGCACGTTCACCGTCTTCTACGCCTCTGTTGCGTCAGCACTGGAAATCACCTGGACGGATAACTCTGCTCCAGGGAAGCGAGTTAGACTTAACATCCATGGCGACGAATTCGTTGGCAGTTACACTATCAACTTGTTGCTGTATGGGGACCCTCGGCCCTGTCAGCAAATTGTTTCTGATTATAATGTGTCCCTCATTTACCTTACCTTTTCCGTTGACATGCCAGATTTCCTCCTGGGTGGGTACTCGTGTTCGAATATCCCGAATCCTTGCATTAACGAACTCCCGCATAGCTACATGTATACCTTCTCTGCCGTTGACTCCAGGTATGTTTGTCTCATATACTGCGGGACTGGTATACGAATGTGTGATCGACTCATTCATGGCTATTACAGTAATTCTATTCCCATCATTGCCCTCAGCGGCATGTATGTATGACTCGACGGTTTGCCTCTCGGCACGGCAACCTCATAGCAGGCTGGTCACCAGACTACTGCTCCATAGGCACTGTCAAACAACGGCAGCACCTCCGCCTCTTCGTCGATCTCCATTTCCGCAGTTGGCAAGCGAATGCGTTTGAAGACATGCGGGGTGCACAGCGAGTGGTAATTCCTTACTTAGTAGCTTGTACATCATGCAGCTCACCTCCCAACTCCAGACTCGGTTTTACTGATACAAGACAATATAGTGGGGTAGATGTTGGGTTCATGATAACAATCGTTTGATTCAGGTACATATTAACAAGCTGCCCGGATCCCCTAAAATTCTCCAACATTGTAATGTCAACGACCCCATTCCATAACGAACACTCGGTTCTATTGTCCAACTTCGAATGACGGGCAGCAAGCAGCGATCTTATTGCTACAGGAGTTGATTGATTGATCAGCGATCGTATTTTCATCGAATAAATCAAGCATGTACAAGAACACTCACTCGTCCGTGTTGACGGCACATATTGCATAATATCTAGAAAGGGTGATCGTATCAACATGCTCACTTTGCTAATTCGAAGTGAAAACTTACGCCGGGTCCCGAGTTCCTGGGACTTGTGTGGCAAGGCCCGACGGGAAGGTGACGCCCTCAAGGAGAGGAACCCAATGGACTGTCAGATCAGAGGCGAGCTCCGGGATGTTGTTTTGATCGATGGTGTCACCCTGGAGTATTATGTACACATTCATCTCGTCTTCATTCGAGTTAGTAGCGGAGATTACAACAGTGGACGCGGTGTTGTCGATATTATTCATACAGTTCATCTCCATCGCAAATGCAAAGGAGACGCAGCCAAGAAGAAGAGTACTGTACGCCAGTCAATGTACTGACAAAGGGGGATGAACAGCGAATACACCTACACATGTTTGGCAAACGATTGTGCGGGTCGATGCGAGGTAGGCAGACGAGACGACCAAAGGTCTGAGACAGAAGGAAGGACTGAACGTGGTCTTATATCTTGTCTGATAAACTGTAAAGGATCTTTTGGTATAGTTGCTCGGCTGCTCTCAAATGAAGAAGGGCATAGGCTAGCTAGTGTTATTCATTGAATGTCCGACATGAATAGGTAAAGTTCATTCAACTTGAACCGAACAACAAGAACTCGCTTCCTGTGAATGATCCAACGGTATGTTTGACGAGTGGTTCTCTGAAAATACGAAAGCTTGCTACGATCATAAATCATCATCATGTATCCATACAGGGGCTCAATCGAGGCGCATCGACATCGACGACGTGCGAGCTATACAAATACACTACGTACACTCGCTCAACATGGCGGAAAGTTTGATGTAACTGTCATGGAAGCGCAACGCTGTCCGCGTTCCCTTCACACCTCCTTCTAAATCTTCTTTTGGATGCATTTAAATCGGGACTTTTGCTCCAGTCCAAAATGAGATCTCCGACGCGTGCATGGTTAATGCATCAACGCCCGCTCGCCGTTCCCACCCCCAGCCGTCTCGTGCAAGAAGACGATACAGGCCGCGGTGACGAGGTACACCACCACGCTCGCATACACGGGAAATGATCGATTGATGAATAGAAGGGTGCCGCCCAACAGGGGTGCGATCATCCCACCTCTGTTTGTCGATGAGCGTGAGCGCACGGGCTATAAACAGACGGAAAAGAGGTACGTACATCCGCGACAGCGCCGACGCAATTCCACACGCTGTCCCGCGTACTCTGGTGCCAAAGATCTCCGGCGTCCACCTAGCATAGGTAATCGGTTCAGCCGACCCCAAGGCGCACCACCAAGTGAAATAGCACGCTCACCCATACAATACCGCATACATCGTCTACCGCGCCCCGAAATCGGTAAAAAATGGGTTGTCGTCGAAAGCACGACTCACCGTGGCGGCCAAACTGATCCCTACCGAACTGATGCGGACGAGAAGCGGATTTTGCACGAGCACGAAGAGCATGCAAAAGAACGCTGTCAACAGAGTCGTGATCGCCAACGACCGCCGTCGACCGAGCGTACTTTCTACCATGAATGCGCCGAGCTATACATGTCTGTGCATCAGCCCCGTGCACGGGAGAGAACAGGGAAATGATGACGTACGAGTGCGCCCGGGCATCCACCCAGCGTGAAAATGACCACATCCCACAGATTATCTTCGAGTGACTGAGGAGCAGAACCACCCCTCGACCCCGTCTCTAACAGTTTTGGATAGTACACGTTAAACATCGTGTACGCTGGTATGATCGTTTAGTAGACAGGACCCCACTGGACCACGTGACGTACCGAGTGACATGAACAGCCATACCGCCCACACCAACAACGTCGTACGACACCACTCGGGACTCAATACCATTCCCACTCGATCAAGCCATGCAATCAGGGGTCGCTTAATCCACCTTGGAAGGACACCGCCCAGTCGCATCTCGAGCTCAACTGATGCAACCGACGAGGCGCGTGATCCACGTGGCTGTGGGGAACGACGTCGTACACGTGGTATTGCCGAGCGGCGTTTCGGCTCGTCATGCAACCCCTCTGGGCGTGAAGATGATGGTACGTTGGCGATGGTAGCAGCACTCAGCCTCCTTGGGGGGTATTCCTCGACGGGTGTCACAAACGAATGAGAGTCGAGCGAATTGGGAGAGTCGTCTGTCGATTGATAATCTTTGACGCCTTCCTCCCTCGCTGGAGGATCAACAGACGTTCCAATGGTTGGCACATTCCCATCAGTCTTGTGGCCTGGCCGCGTTTCTTGCGTGGATGGGAGAAAAGGCTCGCGTTCGTCAGAGCCGTTCGAGGGCGGACGAGGCTCTGGTGGTCGTCTGTCGTCCACATCTTCAAGATCTATAGTAATGTCGGATCCGTTGAAACGAGAAATGAGCTGTAGAGACTCCAAAGCTTCTTGGTGACGACCGGCATGGACGAGGTAGCGCGGGGATTCGTGTAGCCGGAAGAATACAATCCGAGCGAGAAACATTGACAATGTCTGCAAATACGAATGAATGCGAACTTTGGGCATGATAGAAGTTACTCACGATGAGGCCCAGACAGACAAGGACGGACTGCCAGCCAGTGTTGTCGGTGGAGGGATCGCAATTTTGAGTTGGTGGTGAACAGGAGTGACCGGGAAGAGTGAAGAGCGCCACGAGCGCCGAAAGGACTGATCCGAACGAAAAGAATACAGAGAGAGCAGTGACCAAGTATTGTTTCCCCTTTGGCATGTGCTCGAGCAGAAGCGTGCCATCTGTAGGCATGGATCCCTATACAGATCGATCAGCAGTTGCTCGACATGGCAAGAGGGCGAACGCACGCCAACTGCACTGCCAAGGAAAAACAAGAGTACGCATAGGCTCAAAAAAGAATTAGCAAAGGAGGCGAGGACGCCAAATAAGGCAGTGAAGAAGAGTGTCGCGTTGAACGCGGCACTTCGACCGACAACGTCGGAACAGGTTCCCCAGCCAACAGCGCCGACCATCATCCCCGCAAACATAGATGACGACAGTGCCCCGATGTAATTGTCGGGAACTGGAAGTATTAGTGGGGAAAGAGATTGCTATGCTGAGCTGGATGGTGTACCTAGGTAATGCTGTTGTACGCGGGGAAGGATGATGGCAACAGCTTGGATCCACATCTGAGCGACCAGTTAAGGGCGCATAGAGGTTTGCCATGGGATACTCACATTGTCTGCCATCCAACCTAGAGAACCAATGGGTGCGCAACAGTGAGAACGATGCAGGATGGAGGGTAGATGTGTGTTCACCAAATCCACACAACGAGAGAAGCGTCCATTGGTAGCTGCCTGATATGCGAAACAAGAGATGAGAGGGAGGGAACCGTGGAACGAAAAAGGCGTGTACCCATTCCAATACGGTCTATGACCTTGTCCAGAGGTGTTCTGTCGTCATACACCAAGTCGTCCACGAATTCGTCGTCTGCGACGAGGATATCGTCTTCTATGTCGTTCATCTTGGTGGATGTCCAGAAGGGAGACGTGCGGTGTGAGATTGAGGCCATTTGGCAGCACCGAATTGCGCAGGATTACGCAAACGACGTGAGATAATGTCGACAATGTGCCCTTACTAAATAAGTACGACGGGATCCAGCCTTTATATCATGTCAAGATTGCATTTCAGACCGTACTAGACGATTGTAGATTCATTCATTATTGGACCGAACACCTTCTGCTTCTTCGCCGAGTTGCCCATAAAGATTAGCCTCCAACTCCGCATTTTGAAATTTGACCTCGGCGTGGTGACCAAGGTTACAATCGCCCCAGAGAGCAGCTTCTGCCTTGCGTTCGTGCAACTTGTCGCAATACTCGTGGCATAGGTAAGTGTACGGTTTGCAAGGACCCTCGACAACGGCAGAGGCTACATTGGCTTGTTCTCTCGATCGTGGTGGTGCCTTTGCTCTTTTGCGCATAGCAACTTGAAGTGCATCATCAGGCACCAGGTGGACAATAATGGAGAGCAGAGCAAAACATTCTGTATGGCAGAACCCCTGAACGAGAATGATTGCCAGATCGTTTTTCTGTTTCAGGAGATGTCGCGCTCAAGCATTTCAGAAATGTTACTTACAATATATACACCTCATACCCACCTGAATTCATCGGCCGA